>BPLR01008220.1:0-23001 GCA_021605095.1 Caerostris extrusa | reverse complement strand
CCCTGCGTATTTATTGGCCTACAGACTCTCCCCGGAGAGGAATCACCGTGCATCCTGCGCAAACTTGCGTATCGGGTTTTCAGATTGAAAATGAAATCATTCTACGAATCTAGAATTATTTGCCTCTATATGTGTTAAATAGCGTATGTCTCTACTCATATGTATGATGCCTGTGCGTGTGTCAATAAAGCTGTGAGTTCTCCAACCTGTGCCTCAAGTCTCAACCCAACCCCACCCAGTTACAATCTAACTGCACAACCCTGATAAAACAATAGTATTCTAATAACTCTCGTGATTAAAAGTTGTTTTCGAAGCTTTTTGAGACTCTAGAAACAAACTTAAACCGTTTTTCGAAAGCTACAGATCTTAATCTTTAATTTAAACCTATACGAAAGAGTGCAAACTTTTTCACCGAAACAGCGATTTGAAGGTGTAATTCTATAGTAGTGTTACTTTAATCTAATAAATGATAAATTACATATGGATGAATACAATTATCATGTATTTTTGTAATAAAAAAAATAATTAAATATTTCAGTACTATCTTTTTGTATCAAATAAATAATCTAAATAATTGATGAACTTGTGTGTTTAGAATGATATTACTTAAAAGCAATAAACTGACTTTGAAAATTGACAATGATAAGATAGCGTTTAAAAATAAATTTTTCAAAATATAAAACGTCCGTCTAAATTATTTATCTCCTCATAAAAAAGTAACGTTCTCTTATTGAAAAGGAACATTCTCTTCTTCTTGAGAATTATTAAAATTTAGTTTAAAAATCTAATCTAAAGTTATTTAAAAAAAAAAAATTTGTATGTTGAACTATTTGTAATAAAATTGTAAAATCTATATAATAAATAATGTAAAATTTTTAAAAAAGAAATGAATTTTAGAAGCACAGATTTTTTTTAAACAATTTAATAATCATAAAAATTTAATAACATTATAAAGTGTTTTGTAGTGTACCATGCAGCATTGAGTGATCATTACAATCAAGTAAAATTAATTTAAAAAATAGCAATTGAAGTATATATATGTGGTAAAAATTTTGCCCCAATATATGCTAATATTATACACATAATATGAATAACACTTTTTAATACACATAATATGAATAACATGTTTAAACATGCACATAATATGATTAAACATTTTTTAGTAAAATATACAAAGCATCAACAGTTATATCGCATCATTATAGGGTTCCGTACAAAGGCATTATTTGCATTTTCAAATCAAAAGAAATTGAATTTATTTAAATGTTAAATTCATTTTCTTAATTCAGCATTTTAAAAAAAAAGGCAAATGATTTGATTTTAATAATAATTATTTAAATAAAAATATATTTATTAAAATTTCTAGGCGATATAGATGTTTCCAAAATAAAAAAAAAAAAATTATGCTAAAATGTTCATAATCTAAGAGTAAAAACAATTCTTTATGAGTAAAGTTAAATTAATGAGTTAATTTATGACATTTGCCACACCATTTCAAAAATTTTTTTAAAACAACAAAAACAGAAAACAAAAGTTGAAACAGGATAATTCTATTTGAATTATCTCTCATTATAAAAGGTCCGAATTTTGGTTGGTTTACAGTTGAATGCCTCTTCTTTTATAAAGTTATAAAAACATCATCAGTTTTACTGATTCCAGAACAATCGTCGGTTGATTATAATTGTTGATTATTTTTAATCTGAAAAAAAAGGAATATTATTTGGTAATGGATTTCGAGTTTAAATACAAGGGAAAAAAAATTAGTGGATGTGTTGCAAGACCAGTTTATAGTAATATAATATCAGGGTCGTTAATAATGGTGCATTAATTGATTATGATTTTGCTAATTAATTGCTAATTTTGCTAATTTGCTTTGATTATGATTGAGTAATCTTTGCTTATTTTTGATATTTTATTATTTAGTTTTATTTTTTCATTTTAACAGTAACCTACTTGATTATACTACTGTGTCCAAAAAGTTAGACCAGTTTTCAATTTAAATTTCCCGGGCATATGGTATTTCAATTTTTTTTCGTTTTTATGTTATTGGCACTGTCCTTGACATCTGTGTGAAATTTTACGTCAAAATATTCATTAGTGCGTGAGTTACGCTTGGTTTGGTGAGATGCTAAAACTGATTCTGCGATTTTTGAAATATCTCAAAACGGTATCCCCGGAGTGGTCTTTTGAGTTTATGGAATAGCCAGAAGTAGCACGATGCTAAATCAGGTGAATACGGTAGTTGTGGAACGATATGGGTTTCATTTTTGACGAAAGAAGAAATCAATGCAGTGCGATCTGGCGCATTCAGTGTTTTCGATACCAATCAAGATTTGACGCTTTTGTGGCCCAAAAAATCTTTTAAAATTGAATTTTTTAAATTACAACATCAGCAACAAGGTCTCTAATTGTAAATCGACGGTTTGCAAGCACCAAATGTTTAATTTTTTTGACGTGTGCTGCGCGTCGTTTGAGGTTGATGGTTGACCAGAGGGCTCTTCGTCTTCAACGCGTTTTCTGCCTTCTTTGAACTGTTTATATCACTTCTAAACATTTATTTCCGATATAGAAACACTTACCGAATGCCTTCTGCAACATTCTATACGTTTCCGCAAGCAAAATTTAATGCAAGTTCTTGCTCAATTATTTCCGACATTTCAAAAATCGCCGGAATCTTTCCGATATAGGAATGCTTACCGACATAGGAAAGCTACAACATTCTATAATTTAATTCAAGCAAATATTCTATAATTTAACTCAAGTTCTTTGCTCATTTAATTCAGGCATTTCAAGAATCGCCGGAATCAGGTTTAGCGTCTCACAAAGCCAAGCGCAACCCGAGCACTAATGAATATTTTGACGTCAAATTTCACACAGATGTCCAGGAGAGTGCCAACAGCATAAAAAAAAAGAAAAGAAAAAAAATATAAATTATATAAGCCCGGGAAATTTAAATTGAAAATTAGTGTTACTTTTTTGGACACAATAGTAAGGTCAATCGGAGTGTGACTGCGGAGGAAAAAGTTACAATTCTGTTTTCAATACATTGAAAAGACTTCTAAAAATGGCACTAACATGTGTTTTGACAATGTGCTTCAATATTTTCGAATTAGCTGCAGGGCTTTTGTGCTGTTTCTCGTGAAGAACACAAATGCTGAACTCCTCCAATCATACCTTTAAAATTTAAGCACTTGCCTATTCACACCTTTCTACAAAATTCATGCTTATCTGTTTACGTCTGATTGGCAATCAATAAATCATTCACAGCACTTTTACTGCGAATTTTATTCACTCAAGAGTACATTTATACATCAAGAGCACAACCCCTGCGTATTTATTGGCCTACAGACTCTCCCCCGGAGAGGAATCACCGTGCATCCTGCGCAAACTTGCGTATCGGGTTTTCAGATTGAAAATGAAATCATTCTACGAATCTAGAATTATTTGCCTCTATATGTGTTAAATAGCGTATGTCTCTAATTATATGTGTATGATGCCTGTGCGTGTGTCAATAAAGCTGTGAGTTCTCCAACCTGTGCCTCAAGTCTCAACCCAACCCCACCCAGTTACAATCTAACTGCACAACCGATAAAACAATAGTATTCTAATAACTCGTGATTAAAAAGTTGTTTTTCGATTTTTTGAGACTCTAGAAACAAACTTAAAACCGTTTTTCGAAAAGCTACAGATCTTAATCTTTAATTTAAACCTATACGAAAGAGTGCAAACTTTTTCACCGAAACAGCGATTTGAAGGTGTAATTCTATAGTAGTGTTACTTTAATCTAATAAATGATAAATTACATATGGATGAATACAATTATCATGTATTTTTTGTGTAATAAAAATAATTAAATATTTCAGTACTATCTTTTGTATCAAATAAATAATCTAAATAATTGATGAACTTGTGTGTTTTAGAATGATATTACTTAAAAGTTACCAAAACTGACTTTGAAAATTGACAATGATAAGATAGTTTAAAAATAAATTTTTCAAAAAATATAAACGTCCGTCTAAATTATTTATCTCTCATAAAAGTAACGTTCTCTTATTGAAAAAGAACATTCTCTTCTTGAGAATTATTAAAATTTAGTTTAAAAAAAAATCTAATCTAAAAGTTATTTAAAAAAAAAAAATTTGTATGTTGAACTATTTGTAATAAAATTGTAAAATCTATATAATAAATAATGTAAAATTTTTTAAAAAAAGAAATGAATTTTAGAAGCACAGATTTTTTAAACAATTTAATAATCATAAAATTTAATAACATTATAAAGTGTTTTGTAGTGTACCATGCAGCATTGAGTGATCATTACAATCAAGTAAAATTAATTTTAAAAAATAGCAATTGAAGCATATATATGTGGTAAAAATTTTGCCCCAATATATGCTAATATTATACACATAATATGAATAACACTTTTAATACACATAATATGAATAACATGTTTAAACATGCACATAATATGATTAAACATTTTTAGTAAAATATACAAAACATCAACAGTTATATCGCATCATTATAGGGTTCCGTACAAAGGGCATTATTTGCATTTTCAAATCAAAGAAATTGAATTTATTTAAATGTTAAATTCATTTTCTTAATTCAGCATTTAAAAAAGGCAAATGATTTGATTTTAATAATAATTATTTAAATAAAATATATTTATTAAAATTTCTAGGCGATATAGATGTTTCCAAAATAAAAAAAAAAAAAAAAATTATGCTAAAATGTTCATAATCTAAGAGTAAACAATTCTTTATGAGTAAAGTTAAATTAATGAGTTAATTTATGACATTTGCCACACCATTTCAAAAAATTTTTAAAACAACAAAAACAGAAAAACAAAAGTTGAAACAGGATAATTCTATTTGAATTATCTCTCATTATAAAGGTCCGAATTTTGGTTGGTTTACAGTTGAATGCCTCTTCTTTTATAAAGTTATAAAAACATCATCAGTTTTACTGATTCCAGAACAATCGTCGGTTGATTATAATTGTTGATTATTTTTAATCTGAAAAAAAAAAAGGAATATTATTTGGTAATGGATTTCGAGTTTAAATACAAGGGAAAAAAAATTAGTGGATGTGTTGCAAGACCAGTTTATAGTAATATAATATCAGGGTCGTTAATAATGGTGCATTAATTGATTATGATTTTGCTAATTAATTGCTAATTTTGCTAATTTGCTTTGATTATGATTGATAATCTTTATTATTTTTGATATTTTATTATTTAGTTTTATTTTTTCATTTTAACAGTAACCTACTTGATTATACTTTTGTGTCCAAAAAGTTAGACCAGTTTTCAATTTAAATTTCCCGGGCATATGGTATTTCAATTTTTTTTTTCGTTTTTATGTTATTGGCACTGTCCTTGACATCTGTGTGAAATTTTACGTCAAAATATTCATTAGTGCTGAGTTACGCTTGGTTTGGGAGATGCTAAAACTGATTCTGCGATTTTGAAATATCTCTTCAAAAAACGGTATCCCCGGAGTGGTCTTTCGAGTTTATGGAATAGCCAGAAGTAGCACGATGCTAAATCAGGTGAATACGGTAGTTGTGGAACGATATGGGTTTCATTTTTGACGAAAGAAGAAATCAATGCAGTGCGAGCTGGCGCATTCAGTGTTTTCGATACCAATCAAGATTTGACGCTTTTTGTGGCCCAAAAATCTTTTAAAATTGAATTTTTTAAATTCCAACATCAGCAACAAGGTCTCTAATTGTAAATCGACGGTTTGCAAGCACCAAATGTTTAATTTTTTGACGTGTGCTGCGTCGTTTGAGGTTGATGGTTGACCAGAGGGCTCTTCGTCTTCAACGCGTTCTCTGCCTTCTTTGAACTGTTTATATCACTTCTAAACATTTATTTCCGATATAGAAACGCTTACCGAATGCCTTCTGCAACATTCTATACGTTTACGCAAACAAAATTTAATGCAAGTTCTTGCTCAATTATTTCCGACATTTCAAAAATCGCCGGAATCTTTCCATATAGGAATATTAGGAATGCATAGGAAAGCTACAACATTCTATAATTTAATTCAAGCAAATATTCTATAATTTAACTCAAGTTTGCTCAATTAATTCAGGCATTTCAAGAATTGCCGGAATCAGTTTTAGCGTCTCACAAAGCCAAGCGCAACTCGAGCACTGATGAATATTTTGACGTCAAATTTCACACAGATGTGCAGGAGAGTGCCAACAGCATAAAAAAAAAAAGAAAAAAATTTAAATTATATAAGCCCGGGAAATTTAAATTTAAAATTAGTGTTACTTTTGGACACAATAGTAAGGTCAATCGGAGTGTGACTGCGGAGGAAAAGTTACAATTCTGTTTTCAGTACTTTGAAAAAGACTTCTAAAAATGGCACTAACATGTGTTTTGACAATGTGCTTCAATATTTTCGAATTAGCTGCAGGGCTTTTTTGTGCTGTTTCTCGTGAAGAACACAAATGCTGAACTCCTCAATCATACCTTTAAAATTTAAGCACTCGCCTATTCACACCTTTCTACAAGAAATTCATGCTTATCTGTTAACGTCTGATTGGCAATGAATAAATCATTCACAGCACTTTTACTGCGAATTTTATTCACTCAAAAGTACATTAACATTTAAATAAGACCCATAAAATCGCTTTGATAAAATCAAGTACCCTTTCTCACTGACATTACTTCTTAGAAATTTTATTTCTAAAATGCCTTTTCTCAAAATGTTAACGCTTTAACGCCAAAATATACCACTTATTACGCCAAAATTTTATTTCTAAATTGCTTTTACGCCAAATTTTATCGCTTGAAAGCCGAATTATTATATGGAATTTTGTTTTGCTAACTCATAAAAATGTATTATTTAAACAACGATAATAATCGTTATTACGATAAAATTATTTTCATTAATACAACAAATTTGTGTTTTCCTATTATATCAAAAAATATTTCATGTTCTTTACGATAAAACTATTCGCATTTGAATGATAAAACAATATTAATAAAAAAAAAAAGAAGAAACCAGGGAATAACTTATATTTTATTCTGATATATCCTTTGTTGAAGGCGAAAATGATCTTTTATTGTGTCTCACTAAAACTTGTCCTTACATAGCCATATCAAATGCATGAAGAAAACAATAGCGACATCACAAAAACCACAGAAAATTTAATACATTCCAGCAGCCTTTTTTCTTCCTTAAACTAACATTCTAAAATTAAAAATTACATTTTCCTTCGTGAATTCAAATAACAATTGCCACAAAACCTTAACTATTTCATTATCATTTAAAAGAAACATCACAAAACCCCAGAAATATTTAATGGGTTCGAGCGGCGTTTTCGCCACGAACTAACGTTCTAAAAATAAAAATTATATATATATATATTTTCTTGGCATTAAAAAGAAAATTAGTTATTTGATAATCAAATAGAAGTCATTAATAAAGGCACTATCCAGGAAAATTTGCAAAATTATATCATTGATTTAGAAAAATGGCTCATTAACTGGAAGATAAAATTAAATGTAGACAAGACTGAAGCAGTTCTTTTACTTGCAAAAAATCGTATAACCCTCCTAATATTAAAATATATAATAATTATATCACCTGGTCTATAGAAACAAAAGTACTTATTAATTATTCTTACAGATCGCATATCTACAACCTTAGAAATAAATTCAATTTTAGAATTCTCTATCCTTTAATCAATAGAAATTCAGCTTTACCTCTTAATCTCAAAATTCTAATATATCTCTCTTATCTTCGTCAGTATTAGCTTATGCAAGCCCAGTTTGGGGTTCTGTTGCACGTACAAATTTTGAAATTATTCAAAGGCTTGAGAACAAAACTCTCAGAATGTTAACGAATTCACCCTGGTACTTTCGTAATGACGATACTAGACGAGCTCTCTCGATTCCAAGTTTAATACAATTTATTCACAAAAATTTCTACTAAATTCTATAATGATATGCGAAACATCAATAACCCCGTTTTAAATATCCTACAAAATTACGATTATGATATTTCTTCTCCCGCAAACATAGCAAAAGACCTCGTACTGTTTAAATATTTTAAATTAATTCCTTACAACTCCTAGATGAAAAAAAGTTCGCTTCTGTTTAATTTTATTTATTTATTTATTTTTTTTTTTTTTTACATGCAAACTGATTTCATCAACATCTACACTTTTGAAATTTGTGTTATTTTTCATTTTTTAGTTTTATTAAATATATAATTGTTTTTAAAAAAGGGCATTTAATTATCTATTTTTCTTATTAACTCAAAGGGCATGAGACCACCGCTATGTTTCAACATTTTACAGTGAATGAGCTAGTGGTCGCTACGTGGCCAAGGATCTCTGTGTTAATCTACAATAAGAAGAAGTCATTAATAAAGTAAAAACGTTTTTATTGTTGTTTCATATTTTCATGAGGGGCAACATCATAAAAATTGTTTATATTTTTTATCAGTGGCCGACATTCTTTATAAGAAGAATCTCGGAATAATCAATAATTTATCTGAATAATTATTTAAAAAGAATATATATTTCTATTCTTATTTGATATAAATAAAAATTGTGGTTGAAATCTAGAAACTGTACCCCTGAGGGAAGTCACCAATCTTGCAACCCGGAATATTTCGCCAATGTTGTGCTTTCTTTAGGTTACAATACTCTAGAGGAATTCTTAACTTCTTTTACCGAACAATATAATGACTATTTACTTCTACTTTGATAGTTATTTGCAGAATTTTTAGTTATAGTAAATAAAAAATATTAATATATACCCTTTTTAAATATTTATTCCGATGAATTATTGATTATTCCAAGACTGTTCTTATAACGTATGTTTACAGTATATGATACAGAAATAAACAATTTTTATGATGCTGCCACTCATGAAAATACGAAACAAACAAGAAAAACGATTTTTTTTTTAATTTATTAATAATATATATTTGATTATCGAATAATTATTTTTTTTTAATGTTGTTGAAATAATTAAGGTCTTATAACAATCGTTATTTGAATTTGCGCGAAAAAATGTTATTTTAATTTTAGAATGTAAGTTCACGGCGAAAACGTCGATGGAATGTTTCATTTTAAAGCTTTTGACATAGTTACAAATTTGTCGCAACCATTATTTGAATTCGCGCGAAAAAGTAACTTTTAATTTTAGAAAGTTAGTTTACAGAAGGAAAAGGCCGTTGGAATGTATTAAAATTTTCCGTGGTTTTCTGATGTTGTTCTTTTTTTTTTTTATTCATTTGATAAGAATAGATACGGTATCCTCCAACAAAGGATATATCAGAATAAAATGTAAGCTATTCTTTGATTTTTTTTTTTTTTTTTTTTTTTTTTTTTTTTTTTTTTGCTTAATTAACGTTGTTTCACTATTCGAATGCGGCATCTTAAACAACATGAAATAGTTTTTGACATAATAATAATAATAATAAAAATTAAAGAAAAATTGGCATATTAGCGAATAATTTTGCATAATTTTATCATAACATGGATTATTTTCTTTGTCTAAATGATACATTTATGTGAATTAGCAAAACATAATTCCACATAATAATTTGGCGATAAAGCGATTAAATTTGGCGCAAAAGGCAATTTAGGAATAAAATTTTGGCAAAATAATAATATATTTTTGGCATTAAAGAGCCAATCTGTGGCTTAAAAAGAAAACATTAAATTTTGCCTCAATAGTGGTGAAATTTTGGCAATAAAGCAATATAAATTGGCGTAAAGGCAATTTAGAAATAATTTTGGGCATAATAGGACTAAATTTCGGCGTAAAAGCAATAACATTTGGTGCAAAAGTATTCAGAGAAAAATTTTTGTGATAAAAAATTTGGCAATAAAGCAAACTTTTGGCGTAAAATAACTTCAAAACAAAATTCGTTTAGCGAAAAAGTTTGGCGATAAAGCATTTCAGGAAATTAAAATTTTGGCAGGATAGTGATTATATTTGGCGTTGAAACAATAACTTTGGTTTAAAATAACAGCTGATTGATTACTAATATTGACGTAATAGCGATTAGCTTTTTACAACGACACCGAACCTCAGAAGCCATTTTTTTGACGACTTGTCATCCTAGTTAAAGAATTTGGAGCAATATCTTTTATAGCTAAAACTACCTGATGGATTATAATTGGATGCTTGGTTATTTCTCAAGAAATTTGGATGCAGTGCACCTTCAATTATTTGCAGGTTTTTAAATGTACCCTGACTTCAAGAAATTTGAGAACCCCTGCAAAATCTTTCATTCATCCCTTTGTTTTCCTTATTTCATTCACTATTCCTAAAACTCTTTTCATGAAGATGTTTTACATACTAAGACAACGGAAGTGAACGAGTGTCGTTTTGGAATATTTTCCTCTGTTGCCAACAAATTAATGAAGTTTCCCCTTTTTTAAAATAAGGTTAATAACACTCTTTTAGAATAACAGCTAGATAACAATAAGGCAATGGCAGCTACAAGTTATTGTTATTGCAGATTACCCGGTGGATTTACACCCTACATATTACATTTATTATAAATTATTATTGATTTAACACAAGATTTCCGATAGTTTTCCCCTTTTTAAAAATATTTCTCCAATAGCAAAACAAGAATTTCAGCGATCTGTTACTGCAGTGCTATTTTCCTCTTATGATGCATATACATGGGGCTAATGACTGGTGAATATAGGGAGCCCTGAACCGAGCTAAACTGGACCCGAGCTCTGGCCACAAGTTTCTCGTGCTCGAGCCCTTGTCAGTGCCATGGATGTTTGTAGTTGTTCGGAATCCACTTTAAGTCAATGGGTGCCGGCCTTATATGATTGTAGAGCGTTGGGCGTAGGGCTGGCAACCCTAACCCATAAAAAGGAAAACATCTGTCTCAAAATTTTTCTAGTAGGCAGACAGCCTTAACCCACCATGGGGTTGTTGCGCCAATGATGATGATGATATTTGGTCGCTCTACAGTCATCTTGTCCACACGAGGGCTAAACAAACCAACCGGGACATACAGTTTAAAGGGGATTCTTATCCACTCACAAACATCCATGCCACCACCAGGATTCGAACTTTAAGCCTGGGATGCCAAAGCGTATCACTTGGCCACTCAGGCCGCAGTGATGATAATGATAAACTGTATATTTAAATGGATATTCAAGTGTATAACTTAAAAAGTACAAAACTCAATGCCCTAATTTATTCTCTTTTTTCACTGGATTCACTATTTTCTAACTGATGCGCAAACGAAAATCTTTAAAAATATCACTATTTATTTTTTATAGTTAAATAAAAAGCCTTATTTTGTGCCTGTTAGAGCGACCCCAGCATATAAAGTTTTGCATTTGTCGTCAAATATCTCTGATTAAAATTAGCAAATATTTTTGAAGTTTTTTGTGATTGTGTTCATTTTTAATATATTTTTAGTTTGTTCCGAATGTTCTATTAAAAGCTTATTTATAATTACCTATCTAAAATTTTTTAAATAGTCATTTACAATCAGTTTTACTTTAGTTTAATTCGCTAAATGCTAATTTGCACTTTTCGAAAATAACAATTACTTTCCTAATAAAATTTATCAAAAGTAAAATTTGCTTTATCTCATGTAACTGGAACAGCCTGCCTCATATTTTTTCTATTTTTATGTAAAGTGGGCAGAAATCATAAGAAAGCAAAAAGCACAACTTAAGAACAGAGAATCGATGTCACACTTATTACAGACAGAATCCATCTGAAAAACCAACTTATAAAACAACGCTCCCTTTAAAAGGGTATGTGTCCACGTATTAGTCAATTAAAATATAAAATATACAACAAATAAATTTAAGAAAGCGAGACGAATTCGAGATTTGAAATGGCCAGCAGCTGCAATGGCGTGACTGAATAACATAAAGTGCATGCACATTGAATCAAAGTCCGCTAGACTTTTTTAAATGAACAGAAATGCTCTACAAAGATATAGTAAACATTCAACATTTATCTCATAAAATACCGTTTCTCCTAGTTTTTATTAAAAAAAATATAGTTCAAACTTTTCAAATAGGTAGCACTTTGCACAATAAAGAAATTCCTAGTCTGACCATTGCACAACTTCAATGTATCCTTCGACTAATCTCCTTGGCCGTACGCGCAGGCTTCAGGTTCGAAACCAGGCAATGGAATGGATGTTTCTTGGTGGATCGAAGTCCACGTTAAACTGTACGCCCCGGTCTAATTAGAATAAAGTGTGCACAAAATGACAGTAGAGCGACAAACCAAACCTTGACGGCAATAAACTTGCCAATTTCGAAATAGTCGTGCAGTTAAAATACAAAGAAAACTTCGGCATCACAAAAAAAATAAATAAATTGAAATATGCTTTCAAAAAGCATGTTATAATCATAGAGTCGTAATAAAATAGAGCGTGACCCTATTCTAAAGGGGACGTCTTTTTCGTATTGGAGTTGGCACTTTATCGAGGAGCTTAGCTTCTTTTCCTGCGCGCATTTATTTAGAAAAGATAAACATGTTGAACATGATTCTGAACATTCCGATTCATTCTTCTCTAACCATATAATAATTGAACTATATGCTTACTAAACATAAATAGATACAAGTTTATTTTGTTTATAATTCTGATCAATTTGTTTGATATATGATAAAACAGTACAAAAGGTTTATGTAAATGAATGTTTTAATTTTGAACTATTTTGGAGAAATTATGACACAAGAAAGTTTATGAATAGAATAGAATAGAAGTGGTAATTGACAGCTAAAAAAAAGAACCCTTTTTTTCAAAACTGTTTGCAGGATAATAGACTTCTTTTCTTCCTTAACACCAACAGCGTAGAATAGTTGTGTTGTTGTCGTGTCATGTCCCTTTAAAGTTTCGGAATGATGTGGGGGAGAAGAAGTCTGATATGGTTTGGTTTGTTGCTTTATGGTCATCTTATGCACACGAGGACTAATCAAGACTGTTACCTACAGTTTAAAGTGGATTCGAACCCCTCACATAAGAACTCGAATCCGAAACATGTGGCACCGGGCGCCAGAGCGCTAGCCACTCGGTCATTCAAGGTCAGCTGTCCCCTCCCTCACGGAAGGAGGGGACAGCTTCTGTTTTTAATGGAACACCCGTAGATAAAAGTCCGCCACTTTGCCTCGTGACGTTGAAGAGAGGAGCAGTGCCTTTCGAGGGGACATTTAGGATTTTAGGACGACATTTGAGGTATCGTAAGGGAGAAAACCTGGAAAACTTCCACCAGATAGTTCAAACTCACCCGGAGCAGGTACTGAGCATCCCAACCACCATTGAGGTCTCTACGTTTTTGAGTCAGTGTCTACAACAATGTCACCCATGGATGGAACCCTCCTCCCCTAATGCTTACCGGTGGCGTACGCTGCCAGTGGGCCACGAGTCCAGTACCATAAGGTATTAATAGCCAACAATAAAAAGTAGTGCCAAAAAATCGCCAAACTATCGTGTCGCAGTCTGATTAGACTACAAAGTAAAAGTCACGTGAGGATTATGTTTGCCCTAAGCTGGCATTCCGATGAGCATTCTATTTTAGTACTATTCTATGTTTTTCTAAATTTTTTCTCAGTAAATTCAGTCAATATGTTGAGACAAGTCAAATTCCAAATTCAATACCATAACTTACATTTATTATTATTATTATTTATTTCACACGCAATATTCGCAGTAAAAATCACGTTCCGTAAAAGTCACGTTCTGTTCTAGATCTTTTTTCTCCTTCTCGCCGGCAGCAAGAGTGTTAGCCAAAACCGTCGCACATGTTAAACTACAAAACTTTGAAATACACACCTAAAAACTAATTCTGTTTAAGTTTAGCACATAATCCACAACGCAATGTTAACTCAATTTCCCCTCTGTAACGCAAGTAAAAGTGACTAGTCACCCGTACAAATGAATGTCAGAGTGAGAAACCATCCCGCCACACCTGGCCGATTGTAACACTCACTTGAGGTGCATGATCACGTGAGGATTATGTTTGCCCCTAAACTGGCAACCCTGACGCGTGCTCTATTATACTACAAATGCAATATAAAATAAAAATTTAAAGTAATTTCCTACTTTTTTCACTCTATTGCTGAAAGTCCATATAATAATTTTCCTTTATAAATACTTTATAAATGAAAAGTCCTTTATAAATACTTTTCATTTCATTTTTTTTTTAAGTTAGAAAAATTATCTTTCTCTCACAGCACACTTTCCATCTCCTCTCACTCAGGTATTCACATGTTTCATTTTCCATTTTGTTCCCTCCTCGACTGACTAGAACCTAATGAAAAAAGCCTTTTCCTGCACCTTCACCACTGACGGTATTTATTTATAAAAATTTATATCATGCTAAATATCCATAGAAGAGACATTTTTTTTCTCCCATATAAAACTAAATAATTCATCAAATTTATTTACTGAATGAATATACTTGGAAAACTATATTCACATCCAGTGTCCTCCACCACAAGTTTCAAAAAAAAGTGTTTGAACTGGAGGACGAATGAGGCAAAATGTTTATGGAACGATCCAAAATGTGAACAAGATATCTATAGGAGAGTGTGAATTAATAGTAGAATTGAAATGTGAAAAAGAACGAACATAATTAAACTTTTTAAATAACCATTGAACAATTGTGGTCAGAAGAGTTGCTCTTGGGCATCTTAGCTGCATCGTAGAGACTGTTCGCATCTCACCTTAGATAAGCCGAGCTCATTATTTTGTGGCCCTCCAAAAACCTAATCCATATCATGGATTTGAAAGTAAACGCACAGATGCTCGAACTCTATTTCTGTTCACTTGAAAGTTATGAGCTTTTTTAAAAATTACCACTTAGCGACATGTAATCAAAACATTGAGCGACAAAATATCTCTTTAAGAGAGTGTTAGCAGCCGTTAAGGATATATGGATAAATCTTATCTTTACTGAGAGCAAAACAAAACATGTGTGCCAGAATTTCAATATGCAAACATGCGCTACTTTAGCATCTGGTAGCAGCTTTAAAAAAAAATATTTGGTAGATAGGAATAACTCGTTTAATTTCCGATCATATTGAAATCGTTAGTTCCATTATCATAAGACAGTCTTTACTTTATCAGTACCTTGCATTTGAGCCCTTAAACTCCTATCTGGGTCCAAAAATGAGCACATGGCGATAAGCTATATGTCAGGGTTGTCAAAAACAGGAAATATTGATTAGGAAAAATGTCCAAATTCAAAATTTCAAGAAGAAAATGAATAATATAAAACAGTAAAATAGCAAATAAAAGAGATTCCACAGGGGGATACTAGAGTAATCGCTGCTAGTGCAAAGAGACAACAACAGACTGAGAAAACTTTTTAAATGTACATTTTGACATTTTAAAAGTAGAATGTAACACGATTTGGGTTTTTTTTTTCAATTCCTTCTATTAGCTCACACTTCTCCCTCTATATATCTTGTTCACATTTTCAGTCGTTCATAAAATAGCTTCTTATTCATCCACTCCAAGTTCAAATACATTGTTTTTTGAACTTGTAGTGGATGACACTACATGTTAATACATTTCAAATATTAATTCAGTAATGAAATTTAATTAATCAATTTTAGTTTTTTACGTTGCATGTATCTACCCATAGATGGCGCCAGATAAAACTTAAAAAAATGAAAAATTATTTGTAAAGGACTTTCAGCAATAGAGTGAAAAAGTAGGAATTGACTTTAAATTTTTTTTTATATTACTTGTTTTAATGATTAACTGCCTAAGAAGTGTCTTTTTTTTTTTTTTTTTTTGCCCTTTTTAAATTCTTTCTCTGTTTTGATTTTTTATGTACTTTTAATTTTATGTTTCGAGTTCCATGAAAAGAGAGACGAAAAATATGTATTCAATGACAAAATATGAAAAGTTCTATTTCCAAAAATTTACCATTACATTTCCTCTTTATAAAAAAATGTTTGCTTGTTAAAATCTAAAATTTCTAACACTAAGAAATACATTTTTTTTTCTGAATTTATTAATTTTTTAAAAAAATTTTCGACATGATAAAAGGGGCCTTCCGATGGCCGAGTGACCAGCACTCGGTTCCACATGAAGCTTTTTATGTTCGAATCTTGACGGTGCGGCATGGATGTTTGTTAGTGTTTCGAATCCGTAATTAAAACTGTAGGGGTCACGGCTCCACCGCGACAGTAGGGCATAAGGGTCACAACCCTATCCTGTAAAAAGATAAACATCTGTCTCAAAATCCCATCAGAGACAGACGACCTCGAGAATGAAGATATTCACTTTGGTTTGATGGTTTCATCGCCCCAGGGTCATTTTGTGCCCACATTGGGCCTATTAGACCGTGTAACCTACATCTTTAAAGCGGATTCCTTAAAATCACCCACAAAATATCCACGCCACAGCCAGGACTCGGAACCTGAAGATTATGTGGTGCCTTCAAAGGCCAGAGCTCAGAAAGAAGAACATAATAAAACAGTGAGAAATGTTTCTAAACAATAAACCGGAACCCTTTATGCAAAAATAATTTTTTGTTCATGACAAATTGAATGAATTTCATAGCCAATTAGTATGCATTCAACTTTAGAATCTTAATTATTGTATTGTTTCATTTCGGTTTTTTTTCCATCTATGGGTTAATATATTTAGTGAAATTAATGAAGAATTCCATTGAAAATTTTTTTCTTCATTTCGTGATTTAAATAAAATTTAAAGATTTAAGAAAATTTATTTTACTTTTTGTATGAAGACATTTCAGATGTTAATGAGATGGAATTTTTGCACATGTAATGTAAAGAAGACATAAAATGGCATTATTTATTAACATTTTTTCATTTCTTTCTATTAATAAAAAAATATGTTTACTATAACGAATCTAGGTAACACTATAGCATAGTTACTGGCATAAGTTGTCATCTTCTTACATAAGTTCTAAATCGGTGGTTGTCCATTTGTGGGTTCCCACGAACCCACGCTTTTTCAATCACGAATGGACTGGAAAAGGGGTGGCCTTTTCCGACAAGTAGAATAATAAATTGAGGCCTGATGGCCAGTGACTAGCGCTCTGGCGTTCGGTACCAGAGGTTTCTGGTTCGAGTCTCGGCTGGATGCGGGTTTCGGGTACGAGATGTCATGGATGTTTGTAGTGGTTCGGAATCCAGTTTAAGCCGTAGGTCCCTGTCTAATATGACTGTAAGAGCGTAGGGCTGACAATCCTAACCTGTAAAAAAGGCCAGCGACACGGAGCCAATCAGACGTCCACCTATGGGTGCTCCCTCACAACAGAAGCTTTCCCTCCTTCCACGAGACCACACGGTGGTTCTTGGACTGGGTCTAGATGTTGCTGCCAAGTGGGATGAGAAACAGCAACTCTCCTTGTCTTTCTTAGTCAAACAGAACCAACTAGTCAACCAAAAAAGACAAGTTTAACTAATCGTTGTATCGCCCTCGAGAGGCAACTATATTGAACAATAAAATCAAATTCTATCAAAAGAATTTTTTCTATGCTAGCCTACGAGAACTTTTCAGCCCACCTAGTAATTTCAAATTCAATAACGTAACGTATATTTTTTTATTATTTATTCTTTTTTTCAACACTAAGAGTTGTTTATGATTCCTCTCGATCCCGCAATACTTTCAGTAAAAGTCACGTGAGGATTACGTTTGTACTAACTGGCAATTTAATTGTTAACTATTGTATGGGCATAACACTAAAAAAATGGGAAAACAGGAATGAAACAGAGTTAAAAGTTTAAAGACTATTGTAAAACCATTAGAATGAGAAAAGTAAAAAAATATTCTACGCATCGTAGAAATCGTTAACTTCTACCTGTAGGGGAAAAAAAAGCTCGATCTATGTCATGGATTTGGGTGCAGACCTGGTCCTGAAACCTTAATTCGTTCACTATTTTTGAGTTTTGTTAAAAAGTTCTAATGACTTTAGGTGACCTTGCATGTGTGATCAAACAATGAGTGATTCAATTATTCCTTTAAGAGAGTGTTAACAGCTGTTGGTTATAAGGGACAACTCATTCGACTGAGAAGAAACAGAATCTCTTCAATGCAACATGCGTGCTACTGTTACATCTCGATAGCTTTAATTAAAGACATTGATGGATTTTTGCATGGTCTGCTTAGAGATCAAACTTTGGCCCAGTATCATGAAAGAGACAGCAACAAATTAAGAAAACTTTTTAAATGTGGATTTTTTGACATTTTAAAAGATCGAAATATAACCCGATTTGGTTTCTTTTTTTTTATTGACTAATTGCACAAGGATTTTATTTCTTTTTACAATTTTAATTCTTTTTAAGTTTCGATTTTGTGCACCTTCTTTTTTTTTTATGTTTGCAGAGTTATAAAAAGAGATGAAAAAATTTATTCAATGATAAAAATATGAAAAAGCAATTTCAAAAAATTTGCCATTACATTTTCGATTAAAAAAATAATCTAAAATTTCTAACATTAAAAAAGTACATTTTTTCTGAATTTATTAATTAAAAAATTTCAATCTCAAATTCTCTTCAAATACGTACTACTTTTACGTGTGGGTAGAAGCTTTAACAAGGGTTATTTATTGGGTGAGTTTGGAGTATAATCTTCTTAGTTTGACCGTTGGAATCCAATGCCATGAAAAGAGCCGAGAACAGATTAAGAAAACTTTTAAACGTACATTTTGAATTTTAAAAGATCAATATAATCCGATTTAATAAACAGATGATTTGGTTCTTTTTTTTAATGATACATTGGCTAAGAAATTTATTTATTATTATTTTTTTTACAATTTAAATTCGAGGCTGCTTCGATTTATGCACTTTTATTTTCGTTTGTGGGCTTCGTAAAAGAGATGAAAAATTTAATCGATGACAGAACATGAAAAGCTATTTCAGGAAACATTTACCGTAATATTTATGTCTCTATAAAAAAAGTAAATACAAAAGGTTTATTTGTTTGTTACAATCAACATTTCTAACAGTAAGAAATACATTTTTTACTGAATTTATGAACTATTTTCAAAAATTTTCTACATAATAAAAAGGGCTCGAGTGGCTGGTGCTCTGTGCCACAGGCTTCGAGTTCGACTCCCAGAGGTGCCATAGATGTTCGCAGTGGTTCGGAATCCACTTTAAACCGTAGATCACGGTCTAACGCGACTGTAGAGCGCAGGGCTGACAACCCTATCCTTTAAAAAAAACACCTGTCTCTCGAAATCTATCAGTGGACAGATGACCCTGAGAAACCATGGGGCTATTGCGTCAATGAAGAAGATTGGTTTGGTTTTGCCGCTCTACGGTCATTTTGTGCTCACGTTGGGCTCATTAGACCAGGACCTATAGTTTAACGTGAGTTCAGAACCACTCACAAACATCCAAGCCACTGCCAGGGCCCGAACCTGAAGCTTCTGGTACCAATGACCAGAGCGTTAGCCAATTGGCCCTCAGGGCGCACATGCCACGACAGAAGAACAGCTCTCATTGGACGTGAGTTTCGAACCACTCACAAACATTCATGCCATTGTCAGGATTTCCATCTGAAGTTTAAGGTACAAAATGGCAAGAGTTCTTAAAAGAAGAAGAACATAATAAAAAAAATTGCGAAATATTTCTAAACAATAAACTGAACCTTTCTCATGCAGAAAATCATTTTTTGTTCATGACAAATTGAACGGATTTCACAGCCAATTAGTATGCATTCAACTTTATCATCTTAATTATTGTATTGTTTCCTTTCAGTTTTTTTTTAATCTTTTGAGTTAATGTGTTTATTAATGTAATGAAAAATCTTATGTAATCTTTTTTCCATTTCCTGATTTAATTAAAAAAAAATTTTTTAAGAAAATTTAATTGCTTTCTGTTTGAGGACATTTCAGAGTCTTATCAGAGTGAATTTTTGCATATGTAATGTAAAGACGACATGAACTAATTTTTGCAATACAATTACATTTGATAAAATTGACCCATTTTTTTCCCCACCATTAAATAAAATGTTTTTATATTATTTAACAAAAATCTAGGTAACACATCATAGCTACTGGCATAAATTGTCCATTTTTTGCATAAGTGCTAAATCGGGGTTGTCAATTTGTGAAGGTCCATCTCTAAGGAGGCAAGAATATATTGAAAAGTGGCGACATTTTCCCTACAAGTGCAATATTGAAATCATCATAAATTGAATAAAAAAAAAAAAAGACAAGTTAATACGGAATAATGATGAATTTTATAATTGGAAGTATAAGATCTTAAAAAAAATTTATTAAATTTTTAAAAATAATTTTGTTTTTATCCAATCGAAATAAGAACCAAATGTCTCATAATCATGTCGCCTTGGCCCACCATGGCGCAACAGCCCCATGGCAGGCCAAGGCTGTCTGCCTAATGGCAGATTTCGAGACAGGATTTCTTTTTCTACGAGGCAAGGTGGTCAGACCTATGCCTAACTCTCTCTACAGTTACGTTAGATCGGGATATACGGTTTTAAGTGCATTCGAATCACTACACACATACACGGCACCGCCGGGACCTCGAACCCTGTGGGACCGAGAGCTAGAGCGATAATCGCTGAGTCTTCAAGCTCCTATTTAACCAATACATCAGATAAAATAAGTCCTTTTTTAATCCCTTTTTTACAGGCAGCCTGATGGCCAATTGGCTATCGCTCTGGCCTTTAGTACCACAGGCTGCAGGTTCAAATCTTGGCGGTTACCTGATGTTTTGCGAGTGGTTGGGAATCCACGTTAAATGGTAGGTCCCGGTGTAATGAGCCTAAAGTGTACAAAAACCCTCATAGAGTGACAAACCAAACCTTCCTTTTTAAGTCATGCATATGTCTCATAATTTTTGTAAGAAATTAAATATTTAGTATTGATCGTTACATATGTTTCTTATCCTACTTGTAAACAGCAACATCTGAACCAAATCAGAACTCGTGTGTGATTCATGGAAGGAGGGAAGATGGCTAAACTTGGCTCCGAGAAGCAGACTTTTATTGGATAGTGTCAGCCCTATTAGACCCATTACAACGCTCTGCAGTCCTATTAGACCGAGGCCTACGGCTTGAAATGGATTCTAAATCACTACAAACATCAATGGCACCACCGAGACTCGAATCTGAAACTTGGTGCACTGAGCACCAGTCACTTGCCATCAGGCCTCTATTAGGCATGTTCTTCAACTATTCATTTATTTGTTGCTGACTAATATTAAAACTGATTTAAAAAAACTGCTATTTTATATAATACTAATATATATAAAAAAAAAAATAGAAGAAGAAGGATGAACATGAAACACATTCTAGAAAGAGATATCACATCACTGTGATTCTTTTTTACCAAATACTGACACACATTTATTCAGTTGCAGGAATTCCAGGAACTGTTAAAACACAAACCTACTTTTTACATAAGCATAGCCACGTCAAGTTCTTTTAACATTATTGTTAAATTAAGCCATAAACAAGTAATATAAAAATAAAAAATTTTAAAGTCAATTCCTGATTTTCACTTTATTGAAGGAAGTCCTTTACAAATAAAGTTAGAAATTTTCCTCTGATATCTGGCGCCCTCTATGGTAGATACATGCAACTTAAATCTAAAATGAATGAATTAATATTTGAAAAAACTGCATTCATTCAGTGTCATCCACTACAAGTTAAAAAAACAAGGTATTTGAACTTGAGTGGATGAATAGAAGTGTTTATGAACGATTGAAAATGTGGTAAGATATATATAGAGGGAGAGTGTGAGCTAATAGAAGGAATTGAAAAAATGGGAATAACACATCATTGTGATTCTTTTTCATAAATCTCAACTTGACACACATTTATTTAGTTGTAGAATTCAGGAACTGTTAAAACTAAAAACACAAACCTACATTTACATATGCAGCAGCCACATCAAGTTCTTTTTTAAACTGTTATTTCGAGCTGATGCCACTTTTTTCAGTGTCACCAAAGAAACATTCAGGGTCACGTGAGCGTTCGATTCGGGTAGCAGACGAGACACGAGACGCAAAAATGAACGGGAAAAAAACCGAAACAAAGGAATTGGGGTTTCGTGCATCTGTGTCAATTCTTCAGATTACAACCCATCGTCTAATACGCAAATTAGGAAAATTTCGATTGTTCTTTCCTTGAAAGTGGCAACACAAGGTCGGATTTTTATTTTTAATCGGCTATATTTGTTCCCTAGTCGATTGATAAAGGGAAGTCGGTTGCAGACTGTTTCTATTTTCTGTCGTTAGAAAATGACAGTATTGTTCTCTAATACGTAAAAATTAGGCTTGTCTTTTTTTAAAAAAGGCAATTCCAGAGTCAAGGATACATCCTTATCTGCCAAATAATTGTTCTAATAGTTTGAAAGAATTTTAAAAAATGGAATTGAATTCCGTATTCCTGCACAAAATCCTTGATAAACATTGATTTTTACAGGCTAAACTGTTTTTAATTATTCGATCTGATGTTACCAACTTCAATTGATAACTTTCAGTCAAGTTTGGCAGAATATTACTACCGTGTCCAAAAAGTAAGACCCATTTTAAACTTAAAATTCCCAGGGCTTATGTAATTTCAATTTGCTTTTAGTTTTTAGGTTGCTGGTACTGTCCTTGACATCTGTGGGAAATTTGACGTCAAAATATTCATTAGTGTTTAAGGCGGCGATTTTTGAAATGTCTCGAATTCATTGAGCAAAGAACTTGCGTTCAATTTTGTTTGCGGAAACGTACAGAATGTTGCAGAAGGCATTCAGGTGAGAATTCCTACATCGGAAAGAAATGTTTTGAAAGTGAAGTGGTATAAACAGTTCAAAGAAGGCAAAAGAGGAATAGAGGCCTCGGGAATCTTAAATTGAAAATGGATCTTACTTTTTGGACACAGTAGTAAGTGCATTGTGTCCGGAGGGGATTACTCTGAAGGCGATGAAATTAAAAGTTTTTGAAAAAAAATAATTGGTCTTACATTTTAGGCATAGTCGTATGTTTAAAAAGGATTAAAAATTTAATTCTGATATTTAAGTTCC
>BPLR01008219.1:0-49019 GCA_021605095.1 Caerostris extrusa | reverse complement strand
TATGTTGCAATTTATGGCTTTTTTTGGAGTAAGATCAAAAAATGAAAAATTATTAGAATATAAAACGTGTATCTCATAAATTAATATGCAGACTTAAAACAACACTCACTGATTTGCGCAAAAAAATAAAATCACAAAACAGACTCTTCGTGAGGCAGGAAACTTTCAGTACAAATCTGATTTATCGTGTTACCATCAGTTAGCTAGGATAAAAGCAAAAAGAGTAATATTTGAACAAATTAAGAACAATCTGAGAGTTCTGCTTGATAAAATAAAAAAAATTATTATAAGCACCATGCCAACTTTATTTTCCATATATACAAATATTTAATCAGCTTCCTTTCTTTATTAACTAACGCAGGTACAGCATCAGTAAATGCACTAGAATATGTTTAATTGAAATATTTTCCATTTGAATATATTATTATCATTTAAATCAATTATGTTAGTTTTTCTAGTTGGGTGTAAAGGCCTGGCCATGATAATTTCAAAGTGTGGTTGGTGATTTAAGAGCAGGTGTTTTTGAAAAGCTTCTTGATTTGTTCTATGAACACGAATTGTTATTGTACCACGACCAATATATCGTTCCCTTGTCGTAAACAGCGAGGTTAGCATAGCGGGAAGTTTTGACTATTTTGAAAGTTTCAACTTTTAATTCGTCCGAGTCTCCTTCTACAAAAGAAAGTTACTTCCAATATAGGCCTCTCCATCCTTTCACGTGCATCACTTTAAATCGATTCCTATAATTATCTCGCTGTTGCTGCCTTCATCGCAACAAAACATCTGCTTGCACTTGTAGTCTATCTTGTGCTTTCCATTCTCCGGCAGGTGGAAACCCGGAAGATCACGCCTGCCATGCGGCGTTTGTATCAAGACAAAGTGAAATGGGGAGGTTGCCACCCTCCAGAGCACCCCAAGAAAACGGGGCAGAGATGTGCACCATCTGCTTTCGTAAATGACGTTTTTTTTGTTTTCTCTTCAAACCTCGTAGCCTTCGAGGTGTTGGGGTCAGGTGAAGTAGAGAGAAGAAACCAGTGGTTTTTTTCCCCCGTTCTTATTGGAAGATATTTAAGCTGTTAATCTCACGAAACTTTGTTTTAGGTGAGTAGCATGATACGCCCTTAGGTGTGCAAAATTGAGATTAAAGGTTACCCGCAAGAATGGCTGTTTTCACCTGGCTATCTATATACGGGGCTAATAATATATTCTAAGTGCCGCAGCTAATTCTTAAATTATTTTGAGATTTTTTTTATTTGGAAGTGAGGTAATGTTACCGCATGAATAGTAATGTTAAGATGCTGCCAGTAAATTGTTTTTAATTTTATTCAAACCCAAATTTTCACCTTTAGATCAGAAAAATAATACATGTATGTATGAATCAAAACAGCAAATGGGGAGTAAATACAAAACGCACAGAAATTACATTTACTTTACACAATTTATACTATTTCCGCAATACCATCAATAATAATGAAACAACGATTATCATCATTCAGTAGTCATTTTGCAGTATGTCTCGAAAATAGAACAATCATTCAAACATAAAAATGCATTAAAGAGAGAATTAGTTATAGGTAGAACTAAGAAGTATCGTGCTTGAAATACATATTGATTTTTTTAAAATTCAAAATAACAAAAAAATTTAAGTTAGTCAACATACACTCATGTCCATAAATTAAAGGATAATGAAGTTCAGGCGAAGAAAGAGACAGAAGCAAAAACAAATTTGACTTATTTGTAAAGTCTATTTATTAAACAAAAGGTAAAGAGCAAAAAAAGATGCTATATGTTTGACATAATTAATAAAAATTGCGATTTTTACTCCCTGGAGCAAATTTCAAAAAGAACCTATTTACAAAAAACAGTATAACATGGTTAGTATGATGGTTAATATGGAGTATGTTTCCCGGACGATGCAATACAGGCCTTACAACGACTAGGCATGCTGAGTATCAAATTATCAATCTGATCTTGGGGAATATTACACCACACATCAAGCAATGCCCTCCGAAGTTCCGGTTGAAAGGCTGCAATTCGTCGGCCAAGCATATCCCACACATGCTCTATTGGATTCAAGTCTGGTGAGTATGCTGGCCAATCCATACGGGTGATATCCTCCAATTGAAGGCATTCGTCTACAATGTTTTAAAGGTGAGGACGGGCGTTGTCTTCCATAAACAGAAATTCAGCAGCCATGGCGCCCCGAACAAACATACATGTTGTTCCAGAATGACATCCCGATAGATGTGGCCTGTCATTGTTACACTCTAAACATGCAGGTCAGTTCTGGAACCAAGAATAATTCCTCCCCAAACGAGCCATCCTGCACCACCGTAACGGTGTCGTTCAATGGTGTTCTCTTGGTGGTAACGGGTACCTGGCTCTCTCCATATGAAAGTCCGGCGAGAATCAGACTGCAAACTAAACCTGGTCTCGTCGGAAAACATCACACCAGACCACTGTTGCGGTGTCCACAATGCATGCTCTCTACTCCAGGTTAATCGCAGGCGACAGTGAGTTGCGGTAAAGTGGAACACATCTGACAGGCCTACGAGCATATAGACCAATGTGCCCCAAGCGTCTGTACACGGTCTGCCTTGAAACTGTCGTACCGGTAGCTGAAGAGATCTGACGAGACAGGTCTGATGCTGTGCTCCGTCTGTTTCTTTTGGCAGTAACTGCTAAATACTGGTCCTCATTCGGCGTTGTAACTCGGGGGCGACCTGTGCTGTAACATCTACTCACATTACCATCATCTTGGAATCGTTGACAAAGCCTGGAGATGACACTCTGGGCGATTCAAGTTCCTCGGATACTTCCAGCTGGGTACGTCCACATTCCAGTCCTCCGATAATTCTACCACGTAAAAATCATCCAAATGCTTCCTTTGTGCCATAACTATGCGGTTATTGCACTGAAAGGTATTAAAGCGCTTGTGAACAATTTTACTTCTTTGCCACCATTCCTTATATACCCCTCTCTTACACTCTTGTCATTGTGACGTACTATCCGCGGCATCTGGTGGTTTCCTGTAATTTGCATATTCTTCTTCACGATGTGTGTGATAATTCTACAGGTGAAATTTTTATTTTAGAGTTCAATTTCTGTGTGATTCTGAATTATCCTTAATTTATGGATATGAGTGTATTATGAAATAAATTAAGCGCATTACTATTTCTTTTCCCCCTAACCTATCTTTTCTAGAAAGGATATCATAATTGGATCATATCTTCTTCATTAGCAAATACTGCTTTTTCGTCAAATATAAATGTCGCCAAATAATTGCTAGTCATAAAAGTCAAATCATCATCTAGTCAGCAATCAAATAATAAAAACGATTTATATGCAAATTATACAATAACATAAATGAAATAAAAATAATAGTAGACACAAATTAGAATTATTAATTAATTAATTATAGACACAAATTAGAATAATAGAAAACATAAATACGAAGTAGAAGCAAAAAATAACATGCAACTGTAAATAATATCATTAAATAAATTTAAACAATGGCTATAAATTTAAAAATATCTTTCAGAATCGTTAAAAATATTTCCAATTTTGAGTATAAACAACGACGCATAAACTTTATCGCTTATGAATTTAAATGTTGAAGAACAGGGACCCTTGCCGGTTATTACACCATTCTACACTACTTAGTAAGTATTCAACTGTTTCTGCTTGATATCTGGTTTCCTAGCTCACAAAATTGTTCTGATAGTTTCGTGTCAGACATGATCAAATTCATCGTTCTTGTATGCATTCCAGCAATTCGGAAAAATAATACTTCTACAATGTTTTATTCAGTTTTTGCCAATAACGGTGACAAGAAAACATTCTCTGGTTTCTCAGCCTATACTTCTGAAATCCCACTGCGGCAAAAGTAATTTTTTCTTTCTCAATTGTTTTTTACTGTTATTGGAATTATGATATTAATAATCATAAATGAACGGGAATAGAGAAGTACGAAGTGATCTCAAAGTCGCGCAACCCAACCTTTAAAAATTTGTAAAAACTTCCAACGTAATATAAACAGAAAATTATTTTTAAAAAATGGCATCACTATTCTAAAAGTAGTATCTTTTTTTAAATTTATGCTGCTAACTGTAAAAGTCATTTGCTTGGTGCAAAATTTAGATGAGCTTTTTCCAAAACTTTTATGATGGAACAATACTTCGCAACATATCCTTACTGGAAATTTGCTGAGCATACTATTAATAAATATCTAATTTTTAGTGTTTGCTGAATATTATATTATAGAACCAATATTTTGAATACTTTTTTTCTCTGGAGATCAATCTTTTTGCTTATTGACAAATTTAATTAAAATAATATTTGAAAATTATAAAAAAGTTACAATTCGTGTTGAAAGCAACGTAACTTATTAATAATAGTATTTTGAATACTTTTTTTCTCTGCAGATAAATCTTTTTGTTTATTGAAAAATTTAATTTAAATAATATTTGAAAACTATAAAAAAAGTTACAATTCGTGTTGAAAGCAAACATAACTTATTAATAATAGTATAGTACTTTAATTTTCCGTTGTTTTGTATTTTAAAAATTTGATAATTCTGTAAAAATAAATTTAAGGGTCATCAATTAATTGCTATTTGTAATTACATCCAATAGTAAAACTGTAAATTTATTTATTCAGAAAAAAAAATTTCAAGGCTCATGTACAATAACAGCAATCTTCTAAAGTATTTTAACTAAAAAGGTATATTTTCAAATCTCATAGTGAAAATGAATGACTTATCACCTGATTGATAACTTTAGATTGAAAATATAATCAAATTTATGTTTACACCAACTAATGAAACACATCAATGCTTCATTATGGTGATTGATTTCTGATTTTTAAAATCAACCCAGATGTATTTAATTAATCTAATTCAAATTCAGAAGGCAATGGTTCTAGAATGAAGTTTAAATTTAGGCCTGCTGCTGTCTTATTAAGCAAATTATAGCAGTTATGATTTCGAAAGCAACATTATGAATACCAGAAAGGGATTCAAGGTACTCGACAGCTGTAGGTTCAAAGGGAGGAGAGGATTGAAAGCACGTCCACCCTATTGCAAGTTCCCTGGCACACGACACCTGTCGACTCTTTTTTTTAAGCACGCCATGGATGGCAAACTTTCTCTGTTTTCATCATAATCCTTATAATCCATTATTTCCAAATAGTAAGTACTGAATCAATTACAGGGTACCTAACACAAAGCAGCAAGTCAAATTGATAGTATTGAAAAGAATTATATATCTCCAGATACCGGAAATCTGTTTGTTCACTTTTTCAATTGATTTCAGCTAAATTAACCAGGATGATGAAAGATATTTAAAATATCGATGTTCATGTTATTCGTTGGATAGATAATTCATGAAGTTTTTTTTTTTTTTTTAATTCTTTATTCAAAACAGTGCCATATAAATAATATTACAGATTTAATTATTATTATACATGTGTAAAAATATTACAGGCATGTAAATTATATCAGGTGTTTTTTCGCTGAAACAGTTTTAGGTGCATTTTTTTTTTTTCACTAAAATTTAAATTATTATCGTACTAAAAGAACTAATATTCTAAGATTCACAAAAGTTTGAAATTGATCAGCATAATTATGTTCTATCAAGGATGTACAAACTTGTAAAATCCATGGGGCGCACAATTTCTATAATATATATATGATGAGAAATATATATAATGCAATGAAAAGTAAATAAAAAATTTGAGGTGTCACATTTCATTGTTTTAATAAGTGTTTTAGTATTTGATTCGATTTTTGTAGTAGCAAGGGCAAGAATGTATTTATATATCAAGTATCTATTTATCAATTTGTTAATATTTCTTGTTGTGAATATTTGTTCCCAAATATATGGTGATCCAGACAGGCTGGCAACAACCCCCAGTTTCATGTCATCCACAGTGCCTTAATAATCCAACTGCTACAAGCAACAACTGTCTCATTTGATGACATTAAAATAGAAGTTATTATAAAAACAAAGACATTAATCACTAAAACATATCCTTGAACTTAAAATTAAATTGTTTCTTTCAGAATTTGAACGAATTTATTTAATATCAAAAATTAAGTTTGACAGAAAAGAATTTTCCAACATAATTTTATAATGATAATAATATTAATAATAAATTCCTTCAAAGAAATTGATTCTTAATCACAGTTGCAGCAGATGGATTCTAAGATGTTTATTCCTCCATCAACTCATCTATGGGAAACGACATTATTTGTTGCATTAATAATACAGCTGCTACAAGCAACAACTGTCACATTTGATAACATTAAAATAGGAGTTACTATAAAAACAAAGAATTAATTACTAAAACACATTCTTTAACTGGAAATTATATTGTTTCTTTTAGAATTTGAACGAGTACATTTAATATTAAAAATTAAGTTTAACAGAAAAGAAATTTTCCAACAAAATCTAATAATAATAATAATAATAAAGGTAATAAATTCTTTCAAAGATATTGATTCCTCTTAATCACAGTTGCAACAGATTGATCCTAAGATGTTTACTCCTCAAAAAACTATTTCTACAATTTTCAACACCAATGCTCCTTATAACTATTTTTTAACACCAGTGCTCCTTAACATTATTTGTTGCCTTAATAATGCAGCTGCTACAAGCAACAACTGTCACATTTGATGACATTAAAATAGAAGTTATTATAAAAACAAAGACATTTATTACTAAAACACATCCTTGAACTTAAAATTAAATTGTTTCTTTTAGAATTTGAACGAATTTATTTAATATCAAAAATTAAGTTTAACATAAAGGAATTTTCCAACATAATTTAATTATAATAATAATAAAACTTTAATATATATATATATATATATATATATATATATATTAAAGTTTTATTATTATTATATTGCTTGCTTCCAAGAAAGTTTGTTAAAATTTTCCTTCAAACCCTTGATAACTACTGTTAGATGGTATGTTTTCCATAATAAAGGGAGAAGGAACTGCAAAAGGTCATTCGTTGCACCTTGATCCACAATTAACTCCGTGTAAAGAGGACAGGTGATATAGTTTCGTGTCATCCATAGTTTAAGGGTCTAAGCTCTATACTTAAGGATTATAAGTTGAACGGAAACGGAAGGCTGCTCAATGACTAGGCATTCGGATTTCTTTATTTCTTCTTCATACGGGCTTTTTGCAAAAGTCATTTTCATGCGATACAGGTGTGTCCGTTTTATATGTGGCAGGTGGCAAAATACATTTGGGTACATCTTGTGTATTTTAGAGCTATTTGGAGACAAAGAACTCAGGAAAAAAACATGGCATTTATTTTTTTTTTTTTTTCAGAGTTAGGCGTTTAATTCTTTTTGCTACTGTTTTGTATCTTCGCGTATATGCTAAAGACTATAAACGAATTAAAAAAATCTAATATATTGTAAAAACATTCAAGTTTTGAAGCATGTCTAACGAAAAATTTAATGATTAAACAAAAATTCATAAATTAGTTTAATAAAATTTTTAATTAAATCGAAGACAATAGCGGAAGTGTTATAATTTGTTGATCAAAAATTTACTTCAAAAATCATGTTAAATAGAAGGGAAAAATAAAAACTTTTTGCTGAGAAATATAGAGGGTAATAAAAGTTTTAAATAACTCAAAAAATATAGAGAGATAGATCGATTTCTATATTTTTTAACATCAATGCTCCTTAATAACTATTTCTACATTTTTTAACGCCAATGTTCCTTAATAACCATTTCTACATTTTTTAACTCCATGTATTTTGAATATTGGGTTCTATCTATGTATACCACAAACAACCCAACAACAATCGATAAGAAGAAGATTTTGCTTTCCGGAAGGAGTTTCAGGGATAATTGTTCCACTATGCGCGTCGTATGAGAGAAAACCTGGTAAACTCCCATCAGACAATCTGACCATAAATGTGAGATGCTTTACAAACTTTGTCACAATCGCCATCGAGTCTCTTCATTTCTGAAAACAGTGCCTGCAAGGTGTTCCGCCAGCAGATTTGAAACTTTGCCTTCTTGTACGCTTATTGTGCACTACCAATGGGTCGAATTAAAACAATAATTTTATTAAAAACGAAAACTTTTTGTAGGTTTTAATTTTCGCGTATTTAATTATAATTTGTTGCAAATAGTGATTTAAACTTAACGAATTCTCATTGCTTACAGGAAATTCATTAAAATCTTAGTACAAAAATTAGACTTAAGAATTTAAATACAACTAGGAAAATACTAAGAATTCATAAACTTAACTTTAAATAAAAGTTTTATAGGTGATATTATAATAAAGTAAAGTAAAAAAGGTTTTGAATGTTATTAAATTCTCCAAAACATATTATATGCTTTAAAATATTTTGTTAAATTAAAATATTTTAAAGTTTTTAACCTTGAAAGAACACCAAAATTTCCTTTTGGTTCATATGAACTACAATCATGTGAGAAGTACAAATAAAATTTATTTTTCTTGTACTGCTCACATGACTGTAATTCGTATGAGTAAAAAGAATTTTGGGTGTTCTTTATAAATAAACATATTTTACTAAATATTATTAACATTTTACTAATTATTAATAAATTTTACTTGTTGCTTGTTTACTTAAATTGTTACAACACTTAATTCCCCCCCTTATTCATAAAATAATATTGTACCAAACTACTATTATCAAACTACTATTATAATTATAATATAGTATTGTACCAAACTACTGTTATAAAATCGAACTACTATTATAATTATAATATAGTATTATACCAAACTGCTGTTATAAACTCAAACTACTATTATAATTATAATATAGTATTGTACCAAACTACTATTATAATTATAATATAGTATTGTTATAATAAAATCGAACTACTATTATAATTATAATATAGTATTGTACCAAACTACTGTTATAAAATCAAACTACTATTATAATTATAATATAGTATTGTATCAAACTACTGTTATAAAATCAAACTACTATTATAATTGTAATATAGTATTGTACCAAACTACTTTCTATGATAATTCAATGGCAACAAAGTTCTTTTGTTATTTTTAAGAAACTTTATTCAAGTGTATTGACCGGTCAAAATTTTGGCAGCAGGTGGTTCCTAAATTACAGAAGTTTACTGAATCGAAAAAAAATAAAGTGCAGTTTCGTATCGTTACGAGATATCCAGATAGCCTTCTGCAAGTTATTAAGCTATTCCGACTAGAACAGTGTCAACAGAGCCTCATCCTAAAAAACGCCGCCGTGAGCTACGATTATATAAATAATACTGAGAGGTAAAAAAAAAAAAGAAAAAAAGAAGAAAAAAGAAATAAAAAGAGATAAGTCTAGCCAGCCTATAGATAAAACCGTGTATAGCATTTTAACTTCATTTTTCTTTTTGACTTTGACTTTTCTTTTCTACTTCAGTTGTGATTTTTGTTTTTTTCATCTTCATTCAAGTTTATTTTTGACTGCGTATCGATTATTTTACAAGTTTTTGTTTACAACTCGTGTCTAAAGGTGATTAAGCTAATTGAAAATGGCCGACCTTTCAAATTATTTAAATTTTGGCTCTAATTTTTTTTTTTTTCTTTTAATTTTTTTTTTTGTCTTTTGTTCCAAACTTCCGCTATTTTCACTTGGCCCTAAACCTGCTTATTTGTTGATTGTTTATAATAAAGTCACCACCCTGACGGATCAACATTGAAAAATAAATTGGACTCTAAGAATGTGAATTGAAATAATAAATTGGACTGTGGATTGATTGTTTATAATGGTCACCACTCTGACGGGTCAACGTTGTTCCCTAGGACTGTGGATTGAAATAATAAATTGGACTGGGGATTAATTGTTTATTAAAGTCCCTACTCTGACGGATCAACGTTGTTCCCTAGGACTGTGGATTGAAATAATAAATTGGACTGTGTATTGATTGTTTATAATAAAGTCACCGCTCTGACGGATCAACGTTGTTCCCTAGGACTGTGGATTGAAATAATAAATTGGACTGTGTATTGATTGTTTATAATAAAATCACCGCTCTGACGGATCAACGTTGTTCCCTAGGACTATGGATTGAAATAATAAATTGGACTGTGTATTGATTGTTTATAATAAAGTCACCGCTCTGACGGATCAACGTTGTTCCCTAGGACTGTGGATTGAAATAATAAATTGGACTGTGTATTGATTGTTTATAATAAAGTCACCGCTCTGACGGATCAACGTTGTTCCCTAGGACTGTGGATAGGTTATGATGCCTTCTCAGAAAACTTTCATTGGTAAATGAGTCACGTTTGAGCAGAGAAAATTAGGAAAACTAACTAGACAGCCCTAATGAGGAACATTCATTTTTCAAAACAAAGAGGCAAAAAGTATTCCATAGGCGGAAGTTAAATCCTCGCCTTTTGCACTCTTAACTAACAAACTACCATCGGGCCAGAAATAGGGTTATTTTGAATTTATTTGAAATTGTTTCCTTGCTATTCTTAAGCTGAAATCAGAAATTGCTTTGAAATTTCTTAATTAATGTACTGATGAAAAAAAGAATTTTATTTTGGTACTCAGAATCGCATACACAATATATCTTTGCACCTTAAATATTTAAATTTCGTTTATTAGAAATATTATTTTACAGTTTATTTTATTTTTCATTCTTTTGTTTTTTTTAAATTTATATTTATATAAATAATTATGCATTTAAATAATATAGATAATTATACATTTATTTATATAAATAATTATGCATTTAAATAATATAGATAATTATACATTTATTTATATAAATAATTAAATTTTTAAATTTTATTTTTCTTTTTCTTTTTATTTTTAAAATTTATTCAAATTTAAATTTACATCACAAATTTTCAGACTATAATATATCAGACTAAGCTATAATTTTAAAAGTCTACATCCGAATAGATTTTATAGTAAGATATTTAAGTCAATTTAAATAATCTGAAACAAATTTTTTTATTTAGTATTTTTCACAAATTTATTTGCTGTTCAACACTTTGTTTCCCTAATTATAATGTAGCATCTGAAAACATTTTTAATTCGTAATCTAATATAATGTCCTGAATAAAAATATATATAGCATCTGAAAAACTATAACTATTAACATAAAGGATCTCACCTAAAACAGATGACCAGCAAAGCGAATGAGTGTGAAGTCCTCGCAGATGCAACAAAGTATTGAACTTTACTTGCATATGCTGCAACCGGATTCAGATGGTTCTGTTAATGCCAGATGTCTCTAAGGTATCCGCTTTTCGTTTGAACCAATTTTTAAGTAACTTTTTAAAATCTATTTTTAGTCGTTCGGACAATTTTTTAAGTAACTTTTATACATTTAATTTTTATTCGTTCGGATCAATTTTTTAAGTAACTTTTTCAAATCTATTTTTAGTCGTTTGAACCAATTTTTTAAATAACTTTTCAAATCTATTTTTAGTCGTTTGGACCAACTTTTTAAAAACTATTTTTATTCGTTTGGACCAATTTTTTAAATATCTTTTTAAATTTTATTTGTTTGGACCAACTTTTTAAGTAACTTTTATAAATTTAATTTCATTCCTTTAGTAAAGTAACCTTTTAAAATCAATTTATACCACCGCGAGGATACGAACATGAAGCCTGCGGTACGAAAGCTTAGCGCTCTATCCAGTTGGTCATCAGGTCACTGACTGTTAGAAAACAGAACGTTTGAACTTTCAAGCGTTATGTTTCTTAAATATTGCTGTATACTGAAAATTTAAATCAGTTCTATATTGAAAAATGATTTGAAATTCTAAATAAATAAAACTTTTAACTAGTTTTTGTTTTATATTAAAATATCGAATAACTCAAACTATGGGCATAAATTTAATTATTTTTGTTCAATATAATGAAGGGCTCTTATAATCTAATTAGGGTTGGAGAGTACTTTGAAAGAGAATCTTTAGAAATGAGTCTGTTCTCAGTCCATCAACCCTATGATAAAGCATACATATATGTCCAGTATTGTCCATCTCCATACTGCTGACTATAGGCAATTTCTCAGTTACTCAGACTGATTAAAACTCTATTCAGTAAAACAACCTTATGAAGTGCGAGCGTGTTAACAACTGAGGGGCATCAGAGCTAAGTGTAAAATTGTTCTCTCTTTCCCCCATTGGTATATTAAAGGATTGCGTAACGGTTAGGTTTAGTGAAAGATAACAACATGTGGATTTTAACTCTAAATAATATGACAGCTGGGATTTTAACTGTAAATAATATGACAGCTGTTTTTATTTCGGTAGTCTTAATGTGTGATTTGTTTTTATACAAGAATGGTAAAAAGATTACAAGAATATATAAAGTAATTCTTTTACCGTTTTCAATCTAGACTATTGACTTTCAAATGATCAAATATTCAAAAAATTGGCTAGGAAACTTTTGGCTTTTTCCTTGGTAAAATGGTCAGGAAAAATTTGGATTTATTTATTTATTATTTTTATTTTTTTAATACAGAGAGGTAGTACGTAGAGAAATAAACACGTTACCTTCGTGTTTAATTTTGTGTAGTTTCTTATCCCATTTGGTCGACAGCAACATCTATACCAAGTCCATGAACCCGTGTTTTTAATGGAAGGAGGGAAAGGGGACAGCTTTTATTGTAATGGAGTACCCGTAGGTAGAAGGCAGTGTCGCTAAATGAGGGCAGTGCTTAGGAAAAACCAGAAAACTCCCAAACGCCATCGAGTCTTCTCGTTTTTTTAAACAGTGTCTACAACAATGCCGCCAACGGATTGAACGTCAGCATTAATGCTCACCAGTGGCTCACGTTACTACTGAGCCACGAGTCGGGCGATTTGTGTAGTAAACAGCTCTATTGGGGCTTGATGGCCTAGTGTCTGGCGCTCGGTGCCACAGGTTTCGAATTCGAGTCCCGGCGGTGCCATGGATGTTTCTAGTGGTTCTTTGTGTATCGTACATTTTGTAAATTAAAAAAATATTTGCATGGTATAAAATTCCTTCATTTTTTAACACTGTCCAGTTAATTTCCTATAATACCAGCTTAAGAAAATTATTGGGTCCAAATGGCCAGTGACTATTGACTGGCAGTTGATGCTACAGGTTTCGGTTCGAGTCCCGGAGGTGCCATGGATGTTAGTAGTGGTTCGGATTCCACATTAAATCGTAAGTTCCCGTCTAATATGACTGTAGGGCGTTGGGTGTAGGTCTGACAGCCATACTCCGTAAAACGAAAGACATCTCTTTCTCGAAATCTGGCAGGTGGACTTGGCCCACCAAGGGGCTGTTGCGCTATTGATGATGATGATGAGTAAATTATTGTTGTCGTAGACTAAAATTTATGTAAAAGGAAATAAATTAGGCAGACAAATTACTTCATAAAATTAAAATTAGGTAATAAAAATTATTTAACTGCTATAGTCTCATGTAAAGTATGACTAAAAAAATTTAAAAATCAATTAACCAAGTTGCTAATCAACACTGTCGCCTACCATCCTATTATTGTTGATTATTTTTCTCAGCAATGAATTATACTTTTAACGCATTAGATTTCTATCTGCCTGTTTTTAAGCTTTAAAAGCCTACCACAGGCTTCAGGTTCGAATCTTGGAGGTGGCATGGCTGTTTGTTAATGGTTCGGAATCCATGTTAAACTGTAGGTCCCGGTCTAATTAGCCTAAAATGTGCACAAAATGACCGTAGAGCTACAAATCTATAAAAGCCATTAATGTAAACTATTGGTATAATTGGTAAAATTGCTTGACAAAATGTTTGTTAGTAGTAGCAATAAATAAACTGAACTATTTACCTGAAAAACTCAAAATTGTTCCTTCCCCGATATGCACTCTGTGCAGCTCTGGAGACGCAATGGACTCCTCGCATCTACTTCACTGTCCTGCTCTGCGCAAGACTTTTCTCGCAGAGCGATATTGGGAGGCTAGAGATATGTTAGATTAATGAACTCTGTTGCAGCATGTTTTATTGTTTTCTCTGTTCTTTTTATTTTTCGTTGTTCTGTAACTGTTCATAATCTGCGATTAGAAATAAAAAAATTTACCTGAAAATAAAATCAAAAGAGAAAGAAAAAAATTACAGAAGCAAAAAACGCAAGAAAAAAAATTGAAATTTCAAAAAATTAGGTGCTTTTCCCCTCATGCATAACTGAGAACAGAACGACAGATAGACAAAAAAACGAACTTTAATTTACAGCACCGGTTTACTTTTTTATTATGTGGACGTGCCCTTAGCTAGAAGCGTGCATATTACTTGACATCTTTCCAGCTCCATACGTACAATTTATTAATTACGCGTGCTAGTCGCGTGCTAACATGAAGTAATAATCCAGCCTTCATTACAGCACAGCCCTTTGATTTGATTGGTATCATTGACTCGGATTCTTCTTTTGGTATTTTCTTTTTCTCCAGGCGGCATCTTTTATTGATATTTTTGGTGATTATTCAATAGCATTTTATTGTTATTTAGTAACCTGTTCTAATGCTCTTGGCAGTACAATGTTTCTTGTTCATCTGCACTTTATTTTTTTGGGGATTTTTTTTTGATTTTTTTTTTTTTTTTTTTTTTTTTTTTTTGTCGTCTTCTAAGATGGTGACAGATAAAATACTGGTATTTCGCATACGTTTTTGTAAGGTTGGGTAGTAAATATTTAATGTTGATGATTTTTATCGCTTGCTGCATGCAGAGATTTGTATCCGCGTTGTTGAGTTTCATTTGAGATTTAAATACTACATGATCATATCTGTCTCAAAATATTAAACTGACGAGTTTTGAGATGTAGAATTGTTGATGGATTTTTTATCGCTTGTTGCATGCAGAGATTCGTTGTTGAATTTCATTTGAGATTTAAATACTACATGATCATATCTGTCTCCAAAATATTAAAGTGACGAGTTTTGAGATGTAGAATTGTTGATGGATTTTTATCGCTTGTTGCATGCAGAGATTCGTTGTTGAGTTTCATTTGAGATTTAAATACCACATGATCATATCTGTCTCAAAATATTAAAGTGACGAGTTTTTGAGAATTGTTGATGGATTTTTATCGCTTGTTGCATTGTTGAGATTCGTGGAGATTTTTATATCTGTCCCAAAATATTAAAGTGACGAGTTTTGAGATGTAGATTGTTGATGGATTTTTATCCTTGTTGCATGCAGAGATTCGTTGTTGAGTTTCATTTGAGATTTAAATATATCTAAAATATTAAAGTGACGAGTTTTGAGATGTAGAATTGTTGATGGATCATATCTGTCTCAAAATATTAAAATATTAAAGTGACGAGTTTTGAGATGCAGAATTGTTGATGGATTTTTATCGCTTGTTGCATGCAGTGATTCGTTGTTGAGTTTCATTTGAGATTTAAATACTACATGATCATATCTGTCTCAAAATATTAAAATTGTGATGGATTTTTACGAGTTTTGAGATGTTGAGTTTCATAGAATTGTTGATTTTGAGATGATTTTTGATCGCTTGTTGCTTGCAGGGATTCGTATCCGCGTTGTTGAGTTTTATTTGAGATTTAAATACTACATGATCCTATCTGCCTCAAAATATTAAAGTTACGAGTTTTGAGGTGTAGAATTGTTGGGAATTGAAATGTAATGAAAAAAAAAAAATTACATAATTTTTGAAGGACAAAAAGTAAAAACATACGAAATTATAAATGAATTGTTATTAACAATAAAATTATCTTTTTTATTATTATTAGGACTTTCCGAAGTGATTTTGATTTTGAAAGAGAAACGCGTTTAAAAAAAAAAAATTCTCTGAACATGTGGGACAACCTGCTTAAAATTGTTTTTAAACTTTTGAATTCATCAAGCTTTTTGGGAGTTTGTAAACTTTTCAATACCTATTAGCTATTAGTTGTTAACTTATAAAATATCAGCATTTAATGAAATTAATTTTATAAGTAACTAAAAATATAACATTAATTTTTATATTATAAAAATATAATAGAAATATATATTATTGCATGACAATAATAAATGCTTAAATTCTTCAAAAACATTGACATTTATCACACAGTTTTACATTTACGTTTTTTTTTACACAGTTTTTTTTTTTTTATACGCACTCGATTAGTTTTTTTTCCTATTAAATTAAATAATTGTTTTCTTTTTGAAACCTATTCTTTATTTCAATTATGTGGTTAAAATTTTCTACAGTGGTTTTACTTTTTTTTAATGGCAATTATTTTAAAATATAAATGTATTAGAAAATTAACCAAATCAAAAACAATTAATTCGAAATCCATATAAGATATTGATATAAACCATTATTGTTTTTAAAAAAGGAAATATTTGTCATTTTTTAAAAAATTTCTCCTAAATATTTTGGCAAACTTTTGATGTACTACGAATTTAAGTGGTTAATGATTTGCTAAAAATGAAATACTGAATTTATAACAGTATTTAAAATTGCTACACATGAAATATTCAAGCCATAAGAAAGAAATTTGTGGCAGATAGCATATGTTACATGCTATCTGTCACAAATTTCTTTCAAGATGGTCCACGAAGGCAGGTTGAACCTTATTTTTCTCATTTAGACAGATATGATCATGCAGAATTTATATCTCAAATTTATTAGAAGTTAATTAATTAAATTGCTCAACATATAACTGATGCGGATGATTCCGAAACTAATGTTTTGTCCCATCATCAGTGTAGTTATAGCAGAACATACTTCAATGAGGCATTCAATATAGTGAAGATGCATAATTGTTTGAGAAAGGTCCTTTTATGTTGAATACGAATTTATGGATCATTCGTGGTTGGAGTTCTTTATACCATCCTTTGATACCTTTAAATACACTCATGTCCATAAATTAAGGATAATGAAATTCAGGCAAAGAAAGAGACAGAAGCAAAACAAATTTGACTTATTTGTAAAGTCTATTTATTAAACAAAAGGTAAAGAGCAAAAAAAAATGCTATATGTTTGACATAATTAATAAAAATTGCGATTTTTACTCCCTGGAGCAAATTTCAAAAAGAACCTATTTACAAAAAACAGTATAACATGGTTAGAATGATGGTTAATATGGAGTATGTCTCCCGGACGATGCAATACAGGCCTTACAACGCCTAGGCATGCTGAGTATCAAATTATCAATCTGATCTTGGGGAATATTACACCACTCATCAAGTAATGCCCTCCGAAGTTCCGGTTGGCAGGTGGGAGGGTTGACGGGCTGCAATTCGTCGGCCAAGCATATCCCACACAGGCTCTATTGGATTCAAGTCCGGTGAGTATGCTGGCCAACCCATACGGGTGATATCCTCCAATTGAAGGCCTTCGTCTACAATGTTTGCACGGTGAGGACGGGCGTTGTCATCCATAAACAAAGATTCAGCACCCATGGCGCCCCGAAACAAACGTACATGTTGTTCCAGAATGACATCCCGATAGATGTGGCCTGTCATCGTTACACTCTAAACATGCAGGGCAGCTCTGGAATCAAGAATAATTCCTCCCCCAAACGAACCATCCTGCACCACCGTAACGGTGTCGTTCAATGGTGTTCTCTTGGTGGTTACGGGTACCTGGCGCTCCCCCATATGAAAGTCCGGCGAGAATCAGACTGCAAACTAAACCTGGTCTCGTCGGAAAACATCACACCAGACCACTGTTGCGGTGTCCACAATGCATGTTCTCTACTCCAGGTTAATCTCAGGCGACAGTGAGTTGCGGTAAGTGGAACACATCTGACAGGCCTACGAGCATATAGACCAATGTGCCCTGAGCGTCTGTACACGGTCTGCCTTGAAACTGTCGTACTGGTAGCTGAACAGAGCTGACGAGACAGGTCTGATGCTGTGCTCCGTCTGTTTCTTTTGGCAGTAACTGCTAAATACTGGTCCTCATTCGGCGTTGTAACTCTGGGGGCGACCTGTGCTGTAACATCTACTCACATTACCATCATCTTGGAATCGTTGCCAAAGCCTGAAGATGACACTCTGGGCGATTCAAGTTCCTCGGATACTTCCAGCTGGGTACGTCCACATTCCAGTCGTCCGATAATTCTACCACGTAAAATACATCCAAATGCTTCCTTTGTGCCATAACTATGCGGTTATTGCACTGAAAGGCTTTTTAAAGCGCTTGTGAACAATTTTATTTCTTTGCCAACATTCCTTATATACCCCTCTCTTACACTCTCGTCATTGTGACGTACTATCCGCGCCATCTGTTGGTTTCCTGTAATTTGCATATTCTTCTTCAAGATGTGTGTGATAATTCTACAGGTGAAATTTTTATTTTAGAGTTCAATTTCTGTGTGCTTCTGAATTATCCTTAATTTATGGATATGAGTGTATATACATATATAAGATATAAGATTTGAATAAATTTAATAATAAATGAATAAATGTATCATATTTCTTAGGTTTTGGAAGTGAAATGAATTGGATTTTATTTACTTTCCTGCTGCATCATGATCTTGCTTGAGTTAATTTCCCTTAGATACTTTTTTGTTTTTCTTGAAAATGTGTAAATGTGTGATAAGTTTTCCTGGCACAAAAAATCCAGTTTTAGTTATGCTGTCTTGAATGTCTGTGTTGCATTTTAAGTTGCTTAAAATAATCAAGTTTATATTTTATAGAAAATAATTTAAAAGAAAAAGTTCTGATGGCGATCTAGAAAGTAAGCACATTAACAATGTGCACTTTCTATTTACTTCTTATAGAGTATTCAGCTTCAATGTGCTTACTTCTTATAGAGTATTCCTCATTAACCAGGTGCCATTACTGGGAGGGGGATCTGCTGTATTTTTAAAGATAGAAAAGAAGCTCGATGCCTTTTGTAAAAGCATCCAAGGGAAATTTACCCCCCCCCCCATATCTAAATGAATGAAAGTTGGTAACTCTTACCAGGCAGCCCTATGGACGATATGAGACTCTCTATCACAATTTCCTTTGAAGCTACTCGTTTTTTCAAAGTAATAACTAGTATAGCACAAGTCATCAGTAGAAATTGAGCCACTGTTCATTTACACGTCATCTAATACTACTAATAGATCTAACTTTTAGTACAGTCAACAGAATGAAGTTGTTAGATCTTTAATAAATGGATGAAACTGATAAAAAGTCCTTTGTATGATTCATCCATTATCGATTCGTTATAGATAAAAAGCCGTAAAAATCTTGCCGTGATCTTGCGCCATTTAAGAGAGTAAATGGCATTTAATGAAAACTTCAAAGTTTACCCACGTTCCATTACTGGGAGGGGGTCTGCTATATGTTAACGACAGAAAGGAAATTCGATGCCTTTTGTAAAAGCATTAAGAAATTTTTCCACATATCCAATTGAATAAACGTTGTTAACTATTACCAGGCAGTCCTATGTACAATGTCAGATTTTCCCAATTTCCATTGAGGCTACTCATTTTTAACTGTAACATAAGTCATCAGTAGAAATTGAGCCGTTGCTCATTTACACGTCATATAGTACAACTAATAGTTCTAGTACTCTAATTTTTTAGTACAGCCAACAGAATGAAGTTGTTAGATCTTTAATAAATGAATGAAACAAATAAAAAGTCCCTTGTGTGATTCATTCATTATCGATGCGATAGAGATTAAAAGGGTTCTTGTGTCATTTAAGAGAGTAAATAAATGGCATTTAATTAAAACTTCAAAGTCTTAAGCTTTACAAATTAACTGAAATAAAAATAGTTTACTAAAAATTTGTAAAGTCTTTAATATCATTTTACAAAATTTGAGCTACTAAAGATCATACATTTTTGGCACGTTTTACAGTATTCGAGCTACGTGTTCCACTGATAACAGAAAAATATCATGCTAAAGACAAACTAAGAATTATAAAGCATAGAGCTCATGCCATCTTCTGCTACTGAAGTAGCTTTTAAAAGACACATTGTACATAATATTTATTTTTGGCACGTAAAAGACAATTTTTGTTGACTCTTGTAGTTTTTGAAGAAAGATGAAAAATAAAGCTTTTGAATGAATAAATTAGGAAGAAGTAAACAGTTTTTTTTTTGGGGGGTTGTAGGGGGACATTACTCCAAAGTAATGAGTGATTGATATACTAACAGCAATTTATTACAATATTTTGTTAAGTTACTTAAATAATTTCATGCAAGTGTATACATATTATACTTTCAGATGCTTTACAGTGCATGAGATTATTAAATACAAAAACTTGGTTAAATGCAAAACATTGCGTAGTGACTTGATTGGTTACAGCCTCAATGGGAGAGTCATTTAATATATATTTATTTATTATCTGGGATCTCATCTTTCATGAACAGGATATTGTCTTCGTGAATATCCTGTTCATGAAAGATGAGATTATGCCGACATGCGATTATGAGATATGAGATTATGTCGACGTATCCTTCCTGAAAGAGGTATTTTCTTTCATGAAGGATATTCTCTTCTAGAAAGTCTTTCAGTGGTAACTCTCTAGTTTGCAATCTTCTTGGAAAAAATGCAAAAAGTCAACAGCGAGTAGACTGTTTCTTTTCTTTGTCTTTTCTTCACACCTCATCCACGTACTTAATGCTGTGCAGCCCCTACCAACTAGTAACGTGGAGGTAGAACATCGGCGAGTCTCATGTATACCCCGGACAGCCCATTAACTGCTGTTGAGGGGAAGTCAATGCCTCCCGGCAAGGCTTCTTAGGAATACTACCATGTATGTAAGTGTCGTATGGATGCCAGATGCTTTACACACATTGTCACTATCACCATCAATTCTCCTCTTTTCTGAAAGAAGTGATTATACCACCAGCGGATTCGAAAATCAGCCTTCTTGCACTATGGTTGTGCACGTTGTCACTGGGCCACAAGTCTTCCCCAACAAGTAGACTGACTGTCAATGCAGGATGCTTACGCAGGTGATTACAATCGCCATCTTGCTTCCTGCACTATAGCTGTGATTAAGTCTTCCCCAACAAGTAAACTGACTGTCTTTGTTTTTTTTTTTTGTTTTGTGTCTTTGTTTGTTAAAACTGTGACCGCAACGCATGCTTCTAGCTGATTTGAACTTGAGTTCTTCTGCACCTCAACAGCTCTCATAAACGACTGGGTCTGGTACCGTAAGAAATCAGTCATGGTTCTTGAAATTATGATCATGGTCGTTGAATCATTTTTAGGACACTTATTTCCTTAAACTAATACTTTATTTGCACCTTATTGAAACGCAATATCAGGGACGAATGACTTCTGGTCACATAATTACCATTAAAAACTTAAGTATGAAACGGACATTAACAACCAGTTCAAGTAATATACTAGCAACTCTGATTTTTGAATATTAATTTCAAAATGAAAAGCAATTTTCCCCATTAAATTGGAAGATCGGCTTCATATGCAAAATCTCACAAAAGCTTTATTATAGTAGATTTTTTTCTTAAACGAAAATGCAACTTTATCAACAGTTTTATTGTAGATCGCAAAAATAAAAATGGTATTTCCCAACGCCTTCATTTTAAATTAAATTTAGAAGCGTTCATGAAACTGAAATGAATTTTACCTAGAAGTAATGAATTTTGTTTACTCAAAATGTTTACGTTTACAAGACAATTATTTTAATACAAGTGGTTTTTAATTTTAATGAATGCGGAAACAAAATAGTTAGTGTTACAAGTAGGCAAAACAAGCTTTTCTCTGCTACATGTCAACAAAATACAATATCAAAAACATGAAAAATTGTTCCTTAAATTAAGGAAATTTCTTGAAATTTAAATGAATTTTAGCTATAATAATGAGTAATGAATCTTAATGAAACAAAATGTTTTTGTTTACAAACAATTTTTATCACATGTTGATTTTTAATTTTAATAAATACGGAAGCAGAACATTTAATTCTACGTGTAACCTAAACTAACTTTTCCTTGTTCGTCGAATCACACGTATCAGAATGAAAGGGAATCATTTGTAAAAATTTTTTCTCACGGAAAGAGTTTTGGCATTTTATTCCCATGAGAGAGGGAATGTATGTTATTTGACAAGTATAAACTCCATCACTCAAATTTGACAGCAAACAAGCAATATTGTAGGTAGCAATTAGTGTTTTGTACTAATGAGAACAACCTGTCACTCAAAGCTGATAGCACATATTTGGTATCATGTGTAATGAGACTCAGGAAATTACCGAATGTCTGTCTGACTTTCAAAAAAGTCGAAACAACTACAGATTGAATGAGTTATTCCATCGTGAATGACGATAGACTACGAGCTGAGAAATGTCTATTCAATGAGAAGTGACGGAAGCTGACCTCCCCTTCCTCTTGATGAATTGTTTTAAAAGGATTTTTTTTTTTTTTGGTGAAGAAGGGGGAGAGTTTTTGTGACGAGTCTACCAGAAGTGTTGTTTTCCTTTTTTTTTCTCGAAAGCGATTGAGCAGGTTGATCATTCCGCCTGCTTACAAAGTGAGCCCCTTGTGGTTTCGCATACACGCCATGTTATAACTAAGGTCTTCCGCAGACCAATGCATTAGATTCGTCGTAGATTCGAGAGCTCAGAAAATCTCCGTACTTGGAGTGAACTGAACTTGTGAATCAAATTATCTTTATTTTTCTTTTTGTAAATAGAATAATATATATATATATATATATATATAAGGAATTTTGAAATATATATAAGGAATTTTGAAATTCCAACATCAACGGTTTGCAAGCACCAAATTTTTAATTTAATAATCTTTAATTTTTGGTCGTGAGCTTCGTCGATTGGATTGCGGTTGGCGGTCGATCAGAGGGCTCTTCGTCTTCAACGTGTTCTCTGCCTTCTTTGAACTGTTTCTACCACTTCCAAACATCTCTTTCCGATACAGGAATGCTCACCGAATGCCTTCTGCAACATTCTATACGTTTTTGCAAGCAAAATTTAACTCAAGTTCTTGCTCAATTAATTCAGACATTTCAAAAATCGCCGGAATCAGTTTTAGCATCTCACAAAACCGAGGGTAACTCAAACACTAATGAATATTTTGACGTAAAATTTCATACAGATGTCAAGGACAGGTCCAACCTAAAAAAGAAATTGAAATACCTTATGCCCGGGAAATTTAAATTGAAAATTGGTCTTAATTTTGGACACGTTATATATATATATATATAACGCTTATAAATTAAAATTAAAGTGTTCCATGAACCTGAAATTGGCCCTTTCTTGAAGCCGTTATAGGTCCATCACAGGCCGAGACGTTACACGTTGTAGTTAGAGAGGGGAGATTTATCCTGTTAAGAAATTTGATAAATATGTATAGAAATGCTATACATTTCTGGGGGAAAAACATTAGTTTTAGACATTTTTTCTTTTGTTGTTGTCTAAAACTAATGTTTTGTTTTAAAAAATATGTTTAGAGATAAAACAAATAAAAGAACTGCATTATTTGAATGCATAATTGTATAATTAAAATAATTATAACTATGCAATATTTTATAATTAATATTGCATAAATAACATAATATATAACATATAATATAACATAAAAATATATGCTACAAGCATAGTTGTATTTAGGGATTGCAATACCGGGATACCGAATACCGGTATTTTGAGCCATTTGTACAATTTTGTAATATCGGTATTCACAAGTTTAAATACCGTTTTTTCGGTATTGACTAGAAATTTAGAATTCTTATCTGTGAAATTCTTATTCTTATCCGTGAATTCTTATTCAGAATTTTTATCTGAAAAATAGAAATTCTTATCTGTGAAAACAAAGTTGTAGTTGTGAAGAAAGTGTGTAATATTTCGATATTTTTTTAAATTGGAGCTTTTGTTATTCACATTGTATTTGCATATCATACTTTAGAATTCAAAATATTTTTCAGATTTATTATATATATACTCATAAATAATACCTCATAATAAAGAATAAGAATAACTCTAAAGAACATAAAAAATCAGTTGATAATATTCGATTTGGTTTCATTATTTATATATTGAAAAGAATATGGTGGTACAATGTAAAAATGTTCAAGAGTTATTAAAGTGAATGGAGGAAGTACAAGAGGAGTCCATACACATTTAAAAACGAAACATGATACAAATTTGTCAAAGAGGGAAGAATCTAATTGCGATGAAGTTACAAACTTAAGCCCAGTTTCTAAGCCCAAGCCATCAGGAATTTTAGATTATTTTGAGAAAAAAAGTAATTTGGATGAAATTATAAGTAAAATAACAGCATCAGATGGTTTGCTATTTCGAGTGCTCTTTGTGATTAAATATTTCCAATGAAACTGGCAAATAAAACAAAAAAAAACACCTGTGTTTTCTTTCTTTTCTAAAATTTCTACTGCCGGTATCCCGGTATTAAAATCTAAAAAATACCGAATACCGGTATTGAACTTTTGGTCCGATATTGCAATCCCTAGTTGTATTACGCTGAACAAATCTTCTTTGGACAGAAAAAGAAAGAAACGATGAATAGTTTTAAACGCTAAATAGTTAAATTATTAATTTAAAGATAATTCGAATGTTTGCCGCAAGTGTAAATACACACTTCTCATCACGTCGGGGATGAAAAATAAATTAAAAAATCTTATGTGATAAGTGGTGAGACTTATGGCCGAGTGACTAGCACTCTGGCGTTCGGTGTCACAGGCTTCTGTCACAAACCGTAGATCCCGGTCTAATATGACCGTAGAGCATTGGGCGCGGGCTGACTATCCTAAAAACACCCTCTCCTGTTTCGAAATCTGCCAGTAGGCAGATGTCCATGGTCCATTATAGACTGTAGTACCAGGTAGTTAGTCAGTTAATACGATAGTTAACAAAAATTGAAAGTTTAGACAACGCCATCTGTCAACATTTAAACCGAAAAATGAATTTTCTACTGTATAGAACATTGGCTTTCTAACTTAAAGGAGCTTGTTTCGAGACAACACAAGGCTTCTGGTTCAAACCGTAGATCCTAATTTAATATGACTGTAGAGCGTTGGACGCGGGCAACAATCCTAAAAACACTCTCTCCTATTTCGAAATCTTCCAGTAGGCAAATGTCCATGGTTCATCATAGAATGTAGTGCCAGGTAGTTAATCAGTTAGTTAATGCGATAGATAACAAACTGAAAGTTTAGACAACGCCATCTGTCAACATTTAAACTGAAAATGAATTTTCTACTGTATAGAACATTTACTTTCTAACTTAAAGGAGCTAGGTTCGAGACAACACAGCGGATGGCGTGGATGGGCATGATAAAATTAATATTAATTTTTCTCACAAGAACCTACTTCTGAGACAATCTCTATTTACAATAGTATTTTTACTGGCAAAACCTTCGTATTGATTTTATCCATCTCTACATGTGTACTTGAAGCACACAGCTACATTGTCTTATCTGATAGTTTCTCAGCCTTTCGAGCTCTCCAAAATTGCACATTTCAAATCACTCGAGTCATAACTTCTAAGAGATCACATAAGAAATAAATTCAGTTTTATCTTTTAATTCGTCTCTACACCAGGACACTAGGATTCGTTGGCTAAATCCCCGTCTAACACGTTATGATCTTAAATTGGGTTTTTACTGAAGATATATGTTGCCTCATGGATAAATAGCTCCATGTGTATAGTGAACGTTAACGCCCGATAACGTAAACATTCTGTCTGAGTAGGCGTGAGCTCCCTGGAGGGAGAAAGAAATGTAACACCGCGAGTCTACTTTTTGATTTTCGAATAAAAGAGACCTGTTTTTTGCACACTTTTTTAAACACTTGTATGTGTTTAATTCCTAAACCATACAATATCACCCACCATTAAAAAGACAACATTTAAAAACTGAGATAAATAATGGTCAAGTGGAAAATATACGTCAGATTTGATTCATTTAAATAGTATTAAACTATTCCATCGACATTTCTCTGTCAATCGAAAAGAAGAAATGGCCCTTCCAATTAGGGATTGCAATACCGGTATACTGGGATACCGAATACCGGTATTTTGAGCCATTTGTACCGGTATTCACAAGTTTAAATACCGGTTTTTCGGTATTTACTAGAAATTTAGAATTCTTATATGTGAAAGAATTCTTATGTGTGAAATGCTTATTCTTGACTGTGAATTCTTATTTAGAATTCTTATCTGTGAAAACAAGGTTGTAGTTGTGAAGAAAGTGTGTAATATTTGGATATTTTCTTTAAATTGGTGAGTTTGTTATTCGCATTGTATTTGCATATTATACTTTAGAGTTCAATATATTTTTCAGATTTATAATATATATATACTCATAAATAATACCACATAATAATGAATAAGAATAACTTTAAAGAACATAAAAAATCAGTTGATAATACTTCGGTTTGGTTTCATTATTTATATGATGAAAATTATATGGTGGCACAATGTATAAAAATTTTGAAGAGTTATTAAAGTGAATGGAGGAAGTACAAGCGGACTCTATACACATTTAAAAACGAAATATGATACAAATTTGTTAAAAAAGGAAAAATCTAATTGTGACGAAGATACAAACTTAAGCACAGTTTCTAAGCCCAAGCTATCAGGGATTTTGGATTATTTTGAAAAAAAAAAAAAAAGATAATTTGGAGGAAATTATAAGTAAAATGACAGCTACAATGGCATTTCTACTACCGGTATAAGATCTAAAAAAAATAACGAATACCTGTATTGAACTTTTGGGCCGACATTGCAATCCCTACTTCCAATATTAAGGAGTAAAACTTATCCGGCTTAAGTTAGACTCAACAGATTTGGCTTAACTTCTTCTCCGTTGTGCTTAAACTGCAATAAACTAGAAACCGAGGAACAAATTTTATTTCAATGCATTAAATATGAAAGACAAAGGGAAAAATTGGAAAAGGCTTTAGGATATAAACTAACTTAGTATTCCTGGTTATTTGATATGACCAATAACGCTTACTATAAAAGCAGATCAATAATTAATTTACGTAATGTTCTTGTGTTATATTATTAATATTATTTGTCTTCTTTTTCAACGACAGAAATGTTGCTCATTTTTGGGTACTTCTTTCATTTACTAGCCTTGAAAGTTATATTTTGTTGGGTACTTACGTATTAACAGTACCTTGGTGACAGTTGCGCCAATAAAGAGCACACGCGCCAACCGCAGCTACAGATTTGGCGGTTTTTAAGTGGCGCCAATCTACACTTAAAATTTTTGTTCCAAATAATAAAATATATATGAAACGCTTCATTTAAAATAAAAGCGATTTACAAAATTCAAAACACTTTATTTAAACACAAATTAGTCAAAAACACTTTATTTAAACACAAAGTAGTCAAACGGATTTCAGTTGAAAACAGGCCGATATAGAGTTTAACATGGATTCAAAACAGTCTCTTTTTTTCAAAATGGCTTTAAAACTCAGCAAATCTGCAGCTGTTATATTGGCGCCACTTAAAAACCGCCAAATCTGTAGCTGTTAGATTGGCGACACTTAAAAACCGCCAAGTCTGTCGCCAAGGTACCGTTAATACGTAAGTACCTTTGTTGATTTTAGAGTTTTTATCATTATCATTCTCTTATGTTTATTCAATTGTTTTTCCTTACTTCTTCTTAAGAGCAATTGGATATATAGAGATAAAGCAGCTTAGACGAGCATAAATCTTAAAGCACCTTCTCAACTACAGGATTAAATTATCTATAGGTAACAAGCAAATTATGAAAATTTAAAATGCAGATTTTCAGGCAATTAGAAAAGTTAGTGAATCTAAAAATTGTTTTTAAAAGTAAAATATGGTGTTTTTAAAAGCATCAGTAAAAAATATATATATATATATATATATATATGAGTACCAAATTTCCTTTCCAATTCATGTCTGTTCTATAAACAAGCAAAGTGTTGTTATATTTACACACTAGATGGCAGCACGAAGCAAATAGTGTTTATAGCGTCATTGTTGTAAAGGCACTCCGAAATATCATAACATTTGATAAATTTTACCATCTTGAAAATTTCAATTTTAAAAATAGCATTAAGTTTCACACGGTTTCAAAGTTGAATTAGTCGAATATTATATATCAACTATATATTGTTTGTGTTAAATCAAAGGGAAAAAAAAAAAAAAAAAAAAAACTTTTGAGATATGTTTTTTCCTATGTATCTCACACCACCAGCCATTTCACCCGCACTACCACTGTACCATTAAGATTTTTTTAACAATTTACAGTCGATTAATTCTTTTGATATTAAGAATACGTAAATTTTTACTACGCTGTAACAATGTTGCATGAAATAATTATTCTTCAAATGCGTTCAAAACAAGATTGTAGTTATCTTTAAAAAGCTTCTTCAACTACATAAAAAATAAAACATATTAAAAATTATTGATAGAAAAGAAAAAAATGAATGTTCTTCATCTGGAAGGATTACAGATAATAATAATGTTTGAATATGCAAGGTTTGAGAACCAGAGTATTCTGAAGTTCTAAATATTGTCATGAAAATATTTTGAACCAGGAAAACATGTTTAACTGTAGATGTACGAGTATAAAAACCACATCATTATAAAAGTTAATATAAAATGAAGCGCACTATAAAAATTTATATGAATTGAAACTTTTTGAACTTTTAATGTTTTTTGATTACAAAAACAACATTTTGATTACAAACCTTTACTGTCTAAATCAGGGTTGGGCAAATTTTTTCGGTCGCGGGCCAAAAATCGAAAGAAATAAAAAACGTTTGGCAGGCCAAGATAAATTTTTCTAAAATTATAAAAATAATATACAACTATTACAATTTAAATATGTTAATGAGATGAATGAAATTGCGATTTCATTTTTAAAAGTTCCTTATATTGAGGTTCGAAGTGAGATGTAGTGATTCTAAGGAACGAGGCTAAATGCTTGTCTGTCAGTCTATTTCTGAAATAATAGTTCATAGTTGAAAACATTTGTTCACATATATAAGATGAAGCAAGCATAGCACTGATTTTCTGGGCGTGAGATATTAAATTTGAGAAACTTACTTTCGTTAATGATTTGTAAAACACTAACTTTGGCATATTTAGAAACAACTGCTTGAGATGATTGTTAGATTGCAACTCAATTAATTCAACATGCAAATCTGCCTCATTGCCTCACATTTTGCGTTGAAAGGCATGGTAAAAATATCCAATTCTGTTTGAATGGCACTGAAATCTTGAAATCTGCTGTCGAACTCAAAATGCAGTTTTTTTAAGCCAACTTCATAATTCTTAAGCTTCTCTTCATTTACTGGGGATATTGAATTTAACCTCGGCAAATGAAACAAATCGTTCTTGCAACCCAGCAAACAGATTAAGTTTTAGTTTAAAAGTCGTTTTGTAGAACCAAAATGGAGAAAGTAAAAAGATCATCAGTGTTTCCAAAAAAGGAAGAAAAAAAAAAAAAATATTTAATCAAAGTAGAAAAGGAGATGGATATATAATATATAAATATATATTTCGTTTAATTTGCCTTGAACAGGTAAATTAAAATTCTACTCGCGGGCCGGATAGAATCTTTCGGAGGGCGGAGTTGGCCCGCGGACCGTAGTTTGCCCATCCCTGGTCTAAATAGTTTTTACACAAAATTGGATCAGTTTCTGAAAATTTCTTTACTCTAATAAAGTAGAAAGTAAGGATACGAAGAAGGAAGTTTGTTCTAATTCTATTCTTAATGGCTGAAAGGAGTTGTGGCGCCGTCTATCCGAATTGTCGTTATTGACTGAGTGTTTCTCTAGAGATTTTCTCTAGTTATTGTGAGAATAGGAGTGGGTCGTGGAATTTTTTTTTTTTTTTTTTTTTGCTGATTTAAATAACTTTGAACAATTAAAAGTTCACTAATTTATTTCACTACTGTAGCAACGGGTTGTTGCGATAGGAAATGATACATTTATAGTAGTTCCAGGGCCGGATTTTCCTATAGGTTAACTAGGCTTCAGCCTAGGGCTTCAAGATCAAGAGTGGCCTACTTTCAAATTGTTAGCAAAATTAGAATGACACTATTCTAAAAACAGTAAACACTAAAACACTAAAACACTGAATAGAAAATAAGAAGAAATTCTCTAATAATTCATACTTAAACTTTAAATGCGAATTATTATGAAATAAATTTATCTGAATTGAATTTGCTTTAATCTTCAATCTATTGAATATATTTAATTTAATTTGATAGAAAATATGATAATTTTTTTGCATATTTTATTTTCGTAGTCAAAGATTTTTATTATTTGAATTTTGTTTCTCTGTAAATGTTGTGTGTTATGTTTGATTAGTCATTGTTACAGGTACTATATAGGGTGCTGAGAATAAATGTCCAAATAAGTGTTCTCGACTTTTTTTGTGCCACATTTTTATAAAGATTTGTACCAATCACAACGTGTTTCATTTAACATATTGATATATATCACAGTAATGATGCATTTTATTATCTCTCATGTAATTTACAAACTTAAAAAATGGAAGGTGACAGGGCCTCATAAGTGAAATAGCCAAGAGCCTCTTTTCATCTAAATCCGGCCCTGAGTAGTTCTAATAATAAGTAATGAATACTTTAGTAAATTGGAAAATATTTTGCTTCTCCTGAAATTGTTTTTAGAAATCAATATTTTAAGTCAAGCAAATTACAAACGACATATTCATTTGAAAGTTCATGGAACTTTTTAAAAATTATATAAATTAAATTTTCCAGACGTATTTTCTTAATAATTCCACTTAAAAACCGTTCAAAAGTAACAATCCAAAAAGTTCGTCTTCAAATAAGAAATTTTGAATTGTAATTTAAAAGTGATCGGGGTTCCTTGTGTAATTAATACTGTCAAACTCTGCACTATATTGCATATATAAATTTAAAAAACAAACAAACAAAAAATGCATCAATGTATTATTTTTTTTAAATAAGAGAACTCTCCTTATAATTTAATTATACATAATAATTAATCAAGATTTGAACATTATATTTAAAAATTTTTTTTTAATTACTGCTGTGAATCATTTGGCCCTTTTGAAATTTTCTAATATTATAAATGATTTTTTTTTTTTTTCTATAATATTTCAATTTAACTGTTTTGTGCAACATTATATTCCACAGAATATTCTTTAATGTGCGCATATAATTTAAAGGATAGCATTAAAAGTGTCTTTGAGAGAATACTTTACTGTTATGAATTCAATATTTGAATTTTCATAATTAATACTTATTAATTATTTTTTAAAATCCATCCAAATTTAGAAAGAACTACATCAATTAGAAACTTTTTAATCTATCTTACAGTGCTATTTTGTTAACCACAAAATGTATTTATGTTTTTATTTTTTAAAAAGCATTACTTGAAGTCCTTTTTTTCAATTCCTTCTATTAGCTCACACTTTCCCTATATATATATCTTGTTCAAATTTTCAATCGTTAATAAAACACTTTTTATTCATCCACTCAAGTTCAAATACATTTTTTTTTGAACTTGTAGTGGATGACACTTGATGTTAATGCATTTTTTCAAATATTAATTCAGTAATTAAATTTAATTAATTAATTTTAGTTTTTTAGATTTAAATTGCATATATCTACCAATAGAGGGCACCAGATAAACTTAAAAAATGATTGAAAATTATTTATAAAGGACTGTTGTTGTTGTTGCTTATCCCCTTGATTTAGAATCCTAAACCAAGTCCAGTAGATCATGCTGCATCAATAGATCGTAAACTGTCCTCCCCCTCATTCAGCAGTTGCCTCACAGAGGCACCAATACAATCGATGAGATGAGAGGGAGACGCGATGGCCGAACAATGACAAAGGGTATATGTCTTCTCGTCTCCATTGAAGGTCAAACTCTTAGCGTGGCCAGTCCTTCGTCCAGCCTACATGGAAATTTACACAATCTAATGCACCGTTTAAGCTAATATTATTTTTAGCATATATATATATATTTTTTAAATGGAACTAAGCAATACAAATACTGGCTACATGTAAAATGGGAGCATATATGGGATCCACTCATCTTGGGGAGTTACATGACATTTATTTCCATAATGAGATGAAATACAGATATATTATCCTAAAAAATAGCGATGAGAATGTAGAGTGAATCAATTTTTTTAAATCAGTACACAAAGGTCTTTTAAACAAATTAACAAAGGTGTTAATCCCCAATTACTAGCAGGTAAGAGAAATTAGCGGGGTATTAGTATAATAACAAGTAAAACATAAATTCAAAATATAGTAGGGAGGGGGGTGACTTGACGTCGGGGGAATCTGTGAGGACGCGGATTTAATTAAAAACAAAGGGAAGGTTACAGAAGGGAATACATAAAAAGAAAAGACATCCCCACGTAGGTGGGAACTGGGAAAAGTCGCACGCAGGTGACTTAATTGAAAACTTGATTAAATACAAAAATTATTTACAAAGCATAAATCTTGTTCACAGCGATGTTTGAGGATAGGATATATAGGAGAAGCATAAGAAATGATGGGGCGAAGAATAGATTTGTAAATAAGAAGCATTACCAGTGTCGAGGAGTGAATTTCTAGAAATGAGTGGATAAAGAATAGTTTTTCTGGTTTGAACTTTTTAATTGTGTTTGTGGCATGTTGGTGCCATGTGAGTCTTTTGTCAAGTGTAACACCTAAGTATTTAACATAGTTAGACCAGGGTATGATGTCTGTGTAGAAAGTTAGTGGATTAGCATGCTTTTCTTTTAAAACCAAACATGACAGCAATACATTTATCAGTGTTTATTTTTAGTTTCCATTGATTTAGCCAAGCTCCAGGCCAAGTTTCGCCTGTCAAATTTGTAAACAAATCAGGCCAGTATCGTAGTTTGCATATAAACGTGCAGAATTAATGTATTCTCACATTAACGTATTTTTTAAAAACAACTATGAGAACCTAGAGTTCAAACAACTTTGAAATCAGTACATAAAGCTCATTTTTTAATTACAAGAAGCGAAATCAGGATTACGCTTACAATTTGTTGCTTGTTTGTAAACAAATGCATGTGTCCAGTAAGCACGTGATATTTCACATATGTCTCAAATTCGTAAACAAACCACGCCGGCATAGTAGGCTGCATATGGAAGCAGCAGAATTAACGTATTCTCACATTAATGTGTTTTTTAAAAACAATGATGAGAATCTAGAACTCAATCAACTTTGAAATTAGTACACATGTCTTTTTTTTTTTTTTTAATTACAAGTAGCGTATCAGAATATTCACAATTTGTTGTTCATCTATCAACAAACACACGTGGTATTTGACAAGACGCTGTCAAGAATGTAAAAACAAGACCAGTATTGTGGGTTGCATATGAACTTTTCTTTACATTTTTGAAAAACAATTTCTCGTCTAATATTAAGTGAATATGCAGTAAAATTCTGAAAGAGTTCGAAGCTTTTGTTCCTATTAAACCTAGTTATAGGAATATATAGTTCTGTTATATATCTATATATAGTTCTATTATCTATATATAGTTCTGTTATAATATAGTTCTGTTCCTATGGAAAAGTGCTATCCATTGAAATTCACTTGGGGTGGGGGGTGGGGGTAGTGAACGAAACACAACATTTGCTTTGGATGTCGATCAGCTGATCTACTGTTGAGGTACTCACTGTTGCTTCCCTGAAGAGGCTAAGGGTTGCGATCTTCTTCAACTGCTGTCCGCTTCGTTAATTGCTTACACGCATTCCGTTTCTTTCATTAAATAATCATTTTTTTCGTAAAAAAAAAAAAAAAAAAATCTGAAATTACGTATTCTTGCAACATCTCATAGCAGTGACGGCAAGGCACTTAGAAATTTCAACTACTTTACTTTATATAATGTTGTTATACACTGAAGTGACAAAAGTCATGGGATACCTCTTAATGTCGTGTCTGCCCTCCTTTCGCCCTGCGAAGTGCAGCAACTCGACGTGGCATGGACTCAACAAGTCGTTGGAAATCTTCTGCAGGAATATTGAGCCATGCTGTCTCGATAGACGTCCATAATTGTGAAAGCGTTGATGGTGCTGTATTTTGGGCACGAACAGACCTCTCGATGATGTCCCATAAATGCTCGATGGGATTCATGTCGGGCGATCTAGGTGGCCAGATCATTCGTTGGAATTGTCCAGAAGGTTCTTCAAACCAATCGCGAACAGTTGTGGCCCGGTGACATGGCGCATTGTCATCCATAAAAATCCCATCGTTGTTTGGGTACATGAAGTCCATGAATGGCTGCAAGTGATCTCCAAGTAGCTGAACATAAGCATTTCCAGTCAATGTTCGGTCCAGTCGCACCAGAGGACCAAGTTCATGCCATGAAAAAACAGCCCACACCATTACGGAGCCACCACCAGCTTGAACAGTGCCTTGCTGACAGTTTGGGTCCATGGCTTCGTGGGGTCTGCGCCACACTCGAACCCTACTATCAGCTCTTACCAACTGAAATCGTGACTCATCGGACCAGGCCATGGTTTTCCATTCATCTAGGGACCAACCGATATGCTCACGTGCCCACGAGAGTTGCTGCAAGCGATGTCGTTCTGTCAGTAAAGGCACTCCAGTCGGTCTTCTGCTGGAATAGCCCAAGAAAGCCAAATTTCTCCGCACAGTTCTAACAGACAAGTCCCTTGTACGTCCCACATTGATTTCTGCGGTTATTTGACGTAGTGTTGCTTGTCTGTTAGAATTTACGACTCTTTGCAGACGTCGCCGGTCTCGGTCGTTAAGTGCAGGCGGCCGACCACTGCGCTGTCCATGGTGGGATGTTATGCCTGAAATTTCATACTCTCGGCACACTCTTGACACAGTGGATCTAGGAATGTTGAATTCCTAACGATTTCCGAAATGGCATGACCCATGCGTCTAGCTCCAACTAACATTCCGCGTTCAAGTCTGTTAATTCCCGTCGTGCGGTCATCATCACGTCAAAAACTCTTCACATGAATAACTTGAACAGAAATAAAAGCTCTGCGAAAGCACTGCGCATTTATACCTGTTCTACGCGATGCTACTGCCATCTGAAAATTTGCATATTGCTATCCCATGACTTTTGTCACTTCAGTGTATAATAATATAGGTAGTATTGTGTTTAAAAATGTAGGTAGTATTGTGTTTAAAAATGTAGGTAATAATGTGTTTAAAAATTTATGTTTTTTTTTTTAGTTTTAAGCAACATGAATATTTTGTGTTTACTTAGTTTGCAATTTAATGCCTCATATTGTGTTTTTTGTTTTTATAAAAATGGTGAACGTATAGTGTAATTGATTATTTCAAATGTAAAACCATGTACACTGTAGTAGAAAAATGCCACAGTTTTTATTTTTAAATACTTTTGTGAAATATCATTTTAAATTTTGTATTTACTAACCGTTTTACACCTGTAAGTTCTCTCCGAGTATGGGCTCGTTTAATATTCATTGTTTAGCTTAACTTTGGATTTTATAATTATGTATTTAATAGTAATTATTGATATGGAGGTACGAGGGAATTCCCTGGTACTCCAACTAAACATCTACCGTTACGTTACGTTACCAGATCAGGGAAGGGTTCTACAAGAATGGTGAATCCACACCTATCGTACGGAGAAAGGACTGAAGGTAGGGAAAAGAAAGGCCTTATTATATTGAATTGGAATTTAGTACTAAGTTTTGAGGAAACGGAGATTTTGGAAGATCATTCACGAAGTGTCAGACCCTCCTTGTGCGTGGACCCCTTCAGGTTGTAAAAGGTGTCATGGAAGAATTTGCAACGTCATCAAGGAGGAGTAGCAGTGAACTAGGTTTGGTTTGGTTTGTCACTCTACGGTCATCTTATGCCCATTTTGGGTTAATTAGATCGGATCCTACATTTTAATGTGGATTCCGAATCACTCACAAACATCCATACCTTCCTTCAGGATTCGAACCTGAAGCCTGTGGTACCAAAGGGTAGAGTGCTAGACAATTGACCATCAGGCCGCAGATCGTATCTAAGTAAGTATAAAATATGCTGAAATAAATATACACATTTATGGAGAATTTGTTGTTGTTGTTGTCGTATCCCTCATGGGATTAGGTAGAGAGGTGCAGCTTCTGTTCTGATGGAGCACCCGTAGGTAAAAGTCTGACTTCTGCTCCATGACGCTCTTACAGTCATAGGAGACCGGGACCTACGGTTTAAAGGGGATTGCAAACCACTACAAACATCCAGGGGCACCGCCGGGACTCAAACCCGAAACCTGTGGCACCGAGAGCTAAACGCTCGGCCATTCAGGCCCATGGAAGAACTTATGAAAATATTATGAATTATATTAAAAAAATCGATTATATGCGTATATCATATATATATATATGCATGTGGGATTTATTTGTCTGGTAATCACCAGATAGCGACACCTTACTGCCGCTTGTCTTTGACAGAGCTGTTTACAACGTGGGGGTGTATTGAACTTTGAACTCTGACCCACGAGAAGGGGAGAGGGTCCCGTGGATGAGAAAAGAAAGCCCCGCAGAGGGGCGCGGAAGAGAACGCTGGGAGATGGCGAAACTGCAACATGCTGCGTCAAGCAGCGGTAGAAAATGGTTGTGAATGATTAACAATTAATGTAAATATTGATGTAAATATATCCATTAAATATGTGTTGTTGAGAGAAAACCAACGCTTCGTTGATGTGTTTGAAATACACCCTAGACATCCACTTCAAAAGTTCAGCTTTGATTAGACTGGTAGAGAAGTCTAACAAAACTGTAGGTTCGGCCGGTATGTATCTTTTGCCAGCAGCTAAAACCTACATAAATTGGGGGCTCGGGCCAAGATGAATTCGTGTGACTGTTGGAAGCGTGCGAAATAGCCGTCCTGGTTATAAGTGATACAGTGAGATAAGGCCACCCTGGCCAAGATGAATCCGTTGGAATTTGTAGAAGCGGCTGGAGCCATTTTGTTGGAAGCGTTGGAGATAGCCATCCTGGTTATAAGTGATACAGTGAGATAAGGCCACCCTGGCCAAGATGAATCCTTTGGAATTTGTAGAAGCCATTTTGTTGGAAGCGTTAGAGATAGACGTCCTGGTTATAAGTGATACAGTGAGATAAGGCCACCCTGGCCAAGAAGTTTTGGAGATTCTGTTTTCTGTGCACAGTGTGATAGCCGTCCAGGCTATAAGTGATTCTTCAAAGGAGATAGCTATCCCGGCTATAACAAGGACAAAACAAGCCGTATTTGTGTATCCGGCCGCCCTGGCCTATTGGAAGAAATTTTCAGATAAGACATTTATTTTACAATAATTTGTTTTCATATTTGCATGATAATAATTTAATTTTTAAGTAGCATTGCATTTTTCTTTGTCTCTTAAAAGTGAAACTAATACTATAAAAAAGTAATTGTTTTCATTGTGTTTAAATTTAAAAGGTTATTTTAGAAAGACAATTCTATACAGTTGCTATTTTTTATTTGTTTTAAACACTTAATCCTTATTTTTAATTTGGGATATTCTATGCATTTGAATCATATGCTTTTATATGTCTTTCTTTGATAAATTAATATTAACTAGTAAAATATCTAGAAATGTTTCTGTATTTCGATGATAGAGTAGAAAGTGCTATTTGACTTAACAACTTATTGATTTAACTGATGTGTGCTATAGATTATTTTTGCTAATTGATTTTATGGAAATTGAAATGTTTTCTATATTTGGATTAATAATATTTTTGTGGATTAGTATTTGTTTTGAGTTCTAAATCAAATTAAGGGTGAAGTTGATTTATTGTTATTGTTTGTTTTGAAGATATAAATTTTTAGGAAATTTAAAATGGCTTATATAGCCAAGGGTTTAAAAGAGGATTTGTGCATATTGTGTAGAGTACTAGGTATATCTACAAATCCCGATTTTAGAATTATCGATTACAAGAATGCTATTCTTAAAAGCGACATTTATGATGAAGGATTTTGTAGGGAGTTGTTAAGCACGATTATTAAGGAGAGGAATGCGAAGAGAGACGAAGACGAACGACGTCGTAAAAGTGAATTTGAATTCAAAAAATTACAAATAATGCGCAAAAGGTCGGATTACGTGTTCGGAAACTCAAACACTGAGGTTGGCAATAGACTCCCTGATAGAGAGGAAAAACAAAATAAACCCACAGATCCTATTTCTTCATGTAATTCAGTTGTAACTGAAACCATTGATACATCTAGGCGAATTATGCCGAAAGACGACAAAGTGTATCCTACACATGTTAGAATGTTACCTAGAGAAGTCGTTAAACCTGAGGTCTTGAGTAGTGTTATTAAACATTTAGGATGTTCTGATCCTTGTCAAGAAATCCATTTAGAAAAATCGTCTGCAGTATCTAACAGTAAAAAAATTGAAGATTTGGCTGAAGGTAAATTTGGTATTACTAGAGAAGATAAGGTAGAGCTACTTAGTTTAGGCGATAAGCATGAGTTTCCACAAGAGGAAGATGTAGTTCCGTTTCAAAAGGGAGTAGCGAAGGATGAATGCGCTGTTAACGTTAAAGCTGTCCGTGCAAAAATACACAGTATCGCTGATACAATGAAAGGTAATTTTGGATTTTTATCGTACGAAGCAGAAGAAAGGGAAAAGCTGTAATTTCCCATATCTGAAGTTAAAAGTGATGTAAAAGTACAATCTGAGGATAAAGTAGAGAACAATGTTGTTCTTCGTAAACGTACTGGAAAATATACTGCTCGTAATGTTGTGAAGATAGGTGATGGTCGAAAACACCAGCGGTATGAGGGACTGCGTCGCTCGCGTGGTGTATCAGTTGACGGAATACCTCGTCTTACCCACATTCAACAACCTAAAGGATATGACAGATCAACGGGTTTTAAGTTGCGAGGATCCAAGTACAGAGATCCAAATCATTCAAAGGAAAGATTTCAGGGTAGGAAGGAAATTCAAAACGTATTAGAGCCATTCGAAGACGTTTTAAGGAAGGAGAGGATCCCCCTGATCCTTTTATGCAAAATTTGATAAGGATTATATTATACCTAATGTTAAATACTATTTGTATTAATATATGTTTTTGTGTCTTACTATTATTTCTTATATGTGGTATAAGCTTTTTTAGAATTTGATATTGATATAATTTAATGTATTTCCGAATTTGATATCAGTATTAATCGTATGTATTTAAAAATATGATATTATTGAACTTATTGTCATCTTATAGTATTTTCGAACATTATTTCCTATTTTTTATTATTTGTCATTATATTTTTATTAATATGATATTGATATAATTTGATTGTATTTGAAAATATGATATTGGTATACCTGGCATGTATTTAAGAATATGATAGGAATTTATTGTTATTTCATTTTCGAACATCTATCTATTTTATTATTTGTCATGATATTTTATTATTTGTCATATTCTAGAATTATTTTTGATTTTTGTGTGTGTTAAGTCACTGAGGCCAGTGACCTGCAGAATGGCCGATTCTGTGGGATTTATTTGTCTGGTAATCACCAGATAGCGACACACTTACGGTCGCTTGTCTTTGACAGAGCTGTTTACAACGTGGGGGTGTATTGAACTTTGAACTCTGACCCCACGAGAAGGGGAGAGGGCCCCGTGGATGAGAAAAGAAAGCCCCGCAGATGGGCGCGGAAGAGAACGCTGGGAGATGGCGAAACTGCAACGCGCTGCGTCAAGCAGCGGTATAAAATGGTTGTGAATGATTAACAATTAATGTAAATATTGATGTAAGTATATCCATTAAATATGTGTTGTTGAGAAAAACCAACGCTTCGTTGATGTGTTTGGAAATACACCCCTAGACACCCACTTCAAAAGTTCAGCTTTGGTTAGACTGGTAGAGAAGTCTAACAAAACTGTAGGTTCGGCCGGGATGCATCTGTAGAAACCGGTGTAACTCTAGATAAATTGTGGGCTCGGCCGGGATGCATCTTTTGCCAGCGGCTAAAACCTACATGCATGGGCCTGAATGGTCGAGTGGCTAGCGCTCTGGCGCTCGGTACCACAGGTTTCGGGTTCGAGTCCCGGCGGTGCCATGGATGTTTGTAGTGGTTCAGAATCCCCCTTTAAAACCGTAGGTCCCGGTCAAATATGATCGTAGAGCTTTGCGGGGGCATTGTTACTCCATGTCCGTGGCTTATCTGTAAGTTACACGCGCCCCGTGGGTAATGCAAAGTGAGTAACGTCTTTGCAGCGCTTGCCTTAAGGCATCCAAGACCAAGCTGTCTAAGTGCCAGCTGCATTCGAAAGTAAATATATATATGCATATGCATCAGACCACCAGTGAACTGAGAGATTAATGGGGATTCTGGAATCCTCGATTCGACGTATTCTGCACGGAATCTTGGATCTGTATCCATACAAGATACAGGCACTTCCTGTTATTACCTCCAGATACAGATGATAGACTGTGTATACAGATTATAGATATGTGTAGTATCAGTAAGTCCGACTCGCATCTGCGTGCGCTGATGATGAGCATGAGGTCTGAGGTTCAATTCACTGGCGGATTTGTTTTAAACATTGTTTCAAAAAACGAGGCGACTCGATGGCGATTGTGATGTCCAGCATCTTGTCTCGTTAGTCGGACTACCTGGTGGGAGTTTTCCGGATATTCTAACATACGATACGCACATGTAGGGTAGATCTCCCAGAAGGCACTGCTCTCTTTCGTTAGCGACACGGAGCCAAGTCAGACTTCTACCTACGGGTGCTCCATCGCAACAGGAGGGAAAGTGCTGCCCCTTTCATGAGATTACTCATGGGATGTCCGTCCCACGCTACAGGACACTGAGGATTAGACACACAAAGTTTCATTATGATGCGTGAACGCCCTCTTATAGTTACTTTTGGAATAATTTTTAAATACATCAAAAAAAAAAGATCCAATGCGCCTCTGATTATATTCCCTCAAAATTAAATTTTTCCCGAGCATTATTTCTTTTCTTATGAATTTTTGAAGTTTGCACGAATTTGTGACTCATTATTTGCACGAAATATGATAATATTTATCAGACTCCAGTGTTGAACTTAAGGAAAGGAAGTTAAATTGATTATTAATTAAATACATAAGTATTTAATTATTTATTAAAGTAATAATAATCAATACATAAGTATTAATAATTTAATTTTATTATGATTTATAACCAATATTCACAAAACAAAAGCGCTTTAAGAATTCAATTTGTATACATGGATATCGTTAGCAAGAAAAATAAATAATTTTCGAAAAATAAAGGTAAAATATTCTTTCTATAATGGAGGAAGATAAAGAGTATTTTATAAGTTCGATTTTTATTGAAATCCCTTCTGTAAATGTTGATGCGGATTATACATTAAACCTTTTTTACGTTGTGGGCCTAATGGCCGAATGGCTAGCGCTCTGGCGTTCGGTAACACAGGTATCGGGTTCAAATCCCGCCTTTGCCTGTGGGTGTTGTAGTGGTTCGAATCCACTTTAAACCGTATGTCCCGGTCCTAATAGGATCGTAGAGCGTTGCGGGGCATTGTTACTCCGCGTCCGTGACTTACCATCAAGTTACACGCGCCCCCAGGGTAATGCAAAGTGAGTAACGTCTGTGCAGCGCTTGCTTTCAGGCATCCAAGACGTCTATGTCTATTTGCCAGCTGCACTAGAAAAAAACAACCTTTTTGCGTTGTCTATGAAGCTTATTGATCAATTTAGAATTAGTAATAAAAATATAATATAATTTAGTGAAACAATTTTGGTCTCCGATTCCATTCCAATTTGAAGCAAATACCCTTAGAGTTCTGAAGAACTCACTTCTTTACTCTTTCTCCTAAAATCTAAAGTAGAATCTTTCTGGCATACTGATTTATCGTGTTTATCCCTGATAGGATTATTCGATGTTTTCAGATACGTTGTTATTTCAAAAAGCTTCCATTAAAACAGAACCTTACCTCCTTAACTAACAAGTCTCTGTTAAACGATATCATTCAAAGTTATATTTCTTTTTGCAATAAAAATGTATGTTTCATGTATGTTTATATGTATTTTTTACATATATATTTATTTCCCATTTTAAACGTTATCATACAAAAATAGGTAATTAATTCTTAATCTGAGCACTGATATACATAACAATTTTTTGTTAATTATTAATAATTATAGAAATCGATACAACACATTTTATCAAAAAATGTAACTTTATTTGGAATAAGAAAGAAAAGTATCCCTATTCAGAAGGGAATGTTCTTACTTGAGAGGAACAGTTATTCGAAATGAAGAAAAAGAAGGGCATAAACAAAAGAAACAGTTGAACTAAAATTAAAAATGCTGAATGAGAAAGTTGATGAGCCGTGTTTTTAGCGATGAAAGATAGAGAGCAGATTTTTAAATGTAAGAAAAATCTTATTTCCCATTTGTCGTACTGGGAAAAAATATGAAAAAGCAAATTTATAGAAGAGCATTAAAACCCTGATAATAACCAGGGCCGGATTTTCCTATAGGCTAACTAGGCTTCAGCCTAGGGCCACAAGATCAAGAGGGGCCTACATTCAAATTGTTAGCAAAATTAGAATTCCACTATTCTAAAGAACATACCCTCTCGCAAGCAATAAATCCTTCATTATGTTTTCGCTCGTCTGCTACCTAGCCAACCCTCCTCTTCAGCGCATAATTTATCATTTGCATAATTTATTCTCACCACTCACAGGCCCTTTTTGGTTTCCGGTTTTCTGGCTCTTGCATATTAATGAGTCTTTTTCGCCTTTCCGTGGTTTGATGTTTTGAATTGGTTTATTACGGCGGTGTTCAATTTTATATTATTGTTTTTCTTCTATATTTTCATTTTTAAATAATCTTTAAAGTTAATGGCTTAATTTTAATTTCACTCTTTTAATTTTTATTACATTTTAAAATTTTTATTAGGAAAAAAAAAACATTTTTCATTTTTTTAGCTAATTTTTTCTTTTAATGCTTAATTTATTAGGGAATGATCTTAGAGTATTAATTTTTATTCTTATTTTTATTTTCTACTTAATTAAAATTCTATATTTCTTAAATTTTCAAATTTCTTTAATTTGCATTAGGTATAGACCAAAAGTTACTTTACTTCATTTCACCATGTTGGAAGTTATGGTCGCCGCGCGACCAAGGTACTCTGTAGAATCACTCCGATTATAGCAATTTGTACGGTTTTTCTGTTGTTTTAAAAGAAGTTAACAACCCGTCTGGGTTGGTAAACTCCGTGAATCTATTGCATAGTAAAATTTTATCAATAATGGACTTCAATAGTTTTTTGAAGATTCCGATCTAGGCGTATTTCCATACCGACAGCGACATTTATCAGAGGAATCAATGGTAAAAATAATTTGCCAAGGAAAATTCTGATATTTATGTTGAACAAGTACAACAAGTAAACATAAATAGGTGTAAAATTATAATGATAGGTGTAAGCATAAGTAGAAAGTAACATAAGTAATAATAGGTGTAAACATAAGTAGGTGTAAAATTATCTACAATATTTATTTCATCTTGTTCCAGCAACCCCTAAATTCTCAACATTGTATACAATATCGCTTTACAGTTGCAATAGATCTTCCCAAATGGACTCCTATTTCAGTGTTATACAAAGAAGCCGGCCAAATCTCACTCTTCCAACGACAGTTAATGTTAGCTGAACGTTTTTTTTTTCTAAAACACGTTTCTTTTGATCCATCCTCTCCCTCTCAATTTCTCAAATTAGAGAATTATTCTCCCAGTTTGAAACATCAAATTTCTCTCCAAACCTTTTTCCCTGACCTTTTGAAAAATTTACACACCACCCTTTCCTCTCTTATTCCCAATTTTCATCTATTCAAAAGAATAATAAAAAATTTTTTTATCTTGATGATTTACCCTTCCAAACCAAGAAACTACCACACCCTTTAATTAAGAATCTTTTTGAACAATATAAAGAGGAAAATTGAAAAATAAAATCATTTTAGCAACTGACTAAATTGAATAAAGAGGTCGAGTACCTGAACGCGAAACATTCATTTACTCAATGGTATGTGATGGCAGTAGGAAAGAAAAGTCATGATGAATAGGTAATATTAATCGTATGAATTGAGAGAAAAAAAAAAATATAAAAAACATCGGTGATGAACACGTAACATGAAATTTATGATCAGCAAAGAGAGCAGAACAATGGAGCAAAAGCAGAAAAATATAAATCAAACATCATATAAAAAGTAAAATCATCTGCAATGACCGAAGAACTCAAAAAGAGATAGTGAGAATAAAAAAAAAAAAAAAAAAAATTGGAATGGAGTGAAAAAATTATAACGATCAAAAGGCTCATTAAGAAGCCAAGGTCAAAGGGGAGAAAGTACGTTGGAGAAGAACGAACTGTTACTGTCAATTTGTTTAGGTAATAAAACTTACAAAGCAGGAAAGAATATGTGTTGAAGTAAAAATATCTAAAAAGCGATGGGGAAGAACGTGGAGGGGGACACCATTGGAATAAAAATGGGAGATAAATGCGAATTAATATTGAAAGAAAGATTGGAAGTTATGCATCCAAAACTCCAACCAAACACTCAATTTCTTGCATTAATTTTTCCTCAGGAAAATTCATCTGGAACGATCTTAAATTACAATAGTACTTTTCCAGATGAAACTCGCACTGATTTTATCAATTTCTACATATGTACTGAATTATATAATTATATTATTTTATCAAATAGTCTTTCTGCCTTCCGAGTTCTCCACAATTGTAATTTTAAATCCACAAGAGTTATCAAACTTCTTGAAATCATATCAAACAAAAACTCAACTCAGACTCAATAGATTTGGATTAACATCTTCCCACTATGCTCAAGATACAAAAAACCTGAAACTGAGGAACATATTTTATTCCAATACATTAAATATGAAGTACAAAGAGAAAAGTTAAAACAGGCCTTTGGATATAATGTCCTATCCTATTCCTCGTTATTTGATATGAGTGATGAATCTTACTATAAAACTATATCACTAATTAATTTTCTACGAAAATTACGTAGTTTTGTGTGTGTGTACTAACTTTTTGTATTATTTAGTGACAGAAGTTCTGCACGACACCACATTTCGGTGCTTCTTCATTAATACTTTTGGAGTCAGTTAAAGTCCACTGATTATCTGAAAATCTGTTTTTTATTTGTATTATCTTTATTTTTTTCCACTCTAAAGTAATTGGATGAATTGAGATAAAGCAGCTAACGCGAGCATAAATCTCAAAGACACTGTGCACTTTAAATCTATTAGAAATAATTGAATGATACAAAAAATAGAAGATCAAACTTTTCATTTTCCCAAACTAAATTATTTTTCACAAGTTTATTCGGCAAGTCTTCAATCTTTAAAAAAATATTTATGAAGAGAAATGTCAATTGCAAAACTTGCAGCTAAATTATCACAAAAGTTCTTTATCCAACAGTTCCTTATCCAGTTCTTTGAGAAACAAAATGTTTTATTTGCTTTAAATCTATTTAATGAAACAAAAGTAACTGCTTTAAAGAATAAACAAGATGAAAAAAGTTGCAATATGTCAGAATTTATTGATTTTATCAAACACTCCAGCATGAACAGAAACCATAAAATTCTTTTGTATACAGGTATATAAAAATTGTTCATTTTATTTATTTTTACCCCCGTAATTTTTGTGGGATAGTCGAGTAAACCTTGACATTCCTTTTGTAATGGTCTATTTTATGTATATTTGTTTCTATGCTGTAGATCTTTTCAATGCATAATGTTAATTTTTTATTGTTATAGTAAAATAACCATCCTTTTGTAATGAACAAATGTCAGCAGTTGTTAGTCTCAAGTACAGTTAAAAAATAGTGAATCTAGATTGTTAAAAAATAAGTTAAACAAAACAAATTATTAACCCAATTTGTACCCCAGTTAAAAATTAATTGTAAGTGTTTAATTGTACTACCAAAACTTCAGACTCAAGATTATGAGTTATAAATTACAAAGATATTTGAAAATATTTTATATTTTTTAACACAAATTTAAATATTAAATTAATCTCCATATGTGAGGATGAAGTTTAAAAATAAATATGCTTGTTTACATTTTTTTAACTACTTTCCTTTCCTTATTACATATTTGAAGTCAAATCATTTTAAATGGCATTGTATTGTAATAATCAAGCAAATTTTTTAGAAATTTTATATATTTGTTTTGTACTTGCATAGTTACATTTCTCCATTTGTAAATTATTATTATTTTATATATATTTCCAATTTTTTGGCAAATAATTTGTATCTTATCATTGACTGATAAATATTAATCTTTTTGTTTACATTTCAACCAAATTATTCAAACCTTTTTATTGTTTGACTACTGATACTCCTTTTTGAAAATTGATCTCATATGTTCTTTTCAACAATGAAGGTAATTAATGATTTACTTTTAATGAAATATAGAAATTAAAAGGAATTTTTAACATATAGTGAGCCCCAATTTTTTCTTTTGCCATTTCTTGATTATTAATGGAGAGATGGTTTTTAAGGTGTGATTGTTTTTGTTTTAATTCAAGAGATGTTACATAATATTATGTCTTCTATACTTTCTATAGTATATTTCATATGCTGATTCCAGAAAGAAAATAAATATAATATATTTTGGATAGTTTCCATTTTCTTTTTTGTTTCAAACTTTTTTTTTAAATATGCATTAATAGAAAATTGTGTTATAATAGTGTAATTTATGTCCAATGTATCATTTTATTAAAAGCAAACTGAATAAATATGCTGTTTTATGAAATTATATTAAAGAATTAAAATTTTTAAATGACTTGCATCGAAACTGAATTGAAATACATTGCAGAATTTCCATGTTTTTAAGAAACCTAAACATGTTTTGAAGTGATTTTTTAAAATTTTTTACTTGAAATAATGAATATGTCATAACTTTATGTGTATGAGATTTAAAGTAATTACTTAAAAGAATTTACATTTACTTTGATATTTGATAATCCAATAGATAGTTTTTTTTAATTTGAACATTGAAATCCACTTGAGTTTAAATGTTATTGTTATTTTGTACTATTAAAGTAGCATATTTTAAATTCTCATTATTTTCTCTTTTAATGTATAGTTACAATTGTTTGTTTATAATTTATGTGTATATTTTTTCACTTTCCTGACAAATACATTGCCTCTTATCTATCCCTGAATACTTCATTTTAAAATTGTTATGTATTGTGAAACTGTTGCATGAGTACATGTTGCGAGTTGTGGTGGTTCTTTCACATGTGCATCTCAGTTTATATAGTAGGCAGGAATAGTTATTTTCTCTGCACATCTCCTTCCTGTTTTACACTTGTGTCATGTATGTTATAATAATTTTTTTATGTTGTCAAAAATAGTAATGCTTATGAGCTCAATTCATACGTAGGTTATAGAAGATAGTTTCATTTTTGATGCCAAAACTTTATGATTCTGTATTGTACAATGCTGTGGATTTTAGGCTACATATTATTGTAGTTCAGAATAAATAGAATTTTTGCATGTTTTATAATCTTAATTAATTATTTTATTTGTTTCATAAATTCTGATTTTATAATTTCTCTGTTTAAATTTAAGAATGTTTTATAGTAAACTCACATTTGCACTTTTTATACTGTTTTTATTCAGAAAAATTTACTGAATTAATTTTTTACACTTTTGCCTCTGTATTATTTAATAAATATTTCCTAAAATATTTACTGATATTCTCCATTTATGAATATCAGACAAAAATAATTCTAATTATACACTTTGATGATATTTCATTTTAAACACTTAATATATGAGCATTTTTAAGCATATTAATTTAATGTTAAGTATTTCAGCCAGCTTAGTAATTTTTTGGCAACAATCAAGATAATTATTTAAATGAATAAGAAAACCATGGATTACTTCTGATTAAAATTAAAAAAAAAGTTATAAATAACTATTGATGAATATAAATATAAATTGAGTTCCTATTTTTATGCCATAAAAATTTTTTAAATTTAAATTATACATCACTATACCTATTTTTATTGTTACAAGTATATATCTTATATTATTAAATACATAAATTTTAAAGTTCTTCATACTGGCTGTTGTAGTTGTTTGATTCTAGAAATATGACCTGATTTGTGAAAAATGTTCGAGAATGGTTTGATCAACCAAAAAGTAATACAATTACCGTTCATTATAAAGGAGGTAAACACAAAACTTGAACAATGATATGTGTTTGGCTATTGGAAGCTAGACTTTTGGAAGTGCTGAAGTAATTTCTTCTTAAAAATTGTTTTTAATTCTTGTTTCTGAAAATTTATTCTTTAAAACTATACTATCAAATTTTATAGATAGTGCATATTCTAGTAATTAAATTATTAAAATAATACAATTACAGAGAGATATAATCAAAATACAATTTGTTATAACAGTAGATATAACCTTGAAACTGAGGGAATAATATTTAATATCTTGAAGTAAGTATTTTAGGAATTGTGCTTATTTTTAGGATATTAAAATAAAAATATAACCCATTTATTTATAATGGCATATCATCCTTTAGTCACATATATATAAATAAGATTTCCATAAGGAAGAAGCTTATATTGTTATATTATACTATATCTGGTCTGAAACCGAAATTTATAATTATGAACAATTTACTGCATCACTAAAAAAATATATGTAACTGATTATAATGTTAAAATCTATTCTGTATGAACTAGTATTATTTTTTGAAAATATATTTTAATGTTGAAAACAAACTTGTAATAACTTACTAATGACTCATTCATCTTTATACTGTACTTTACTTAACTGTTATTGTAGTAGAGAATGCTATAATATAATTAATATTATACAAGTTACTAAAGTTGTACAAAAATTAAGCACTGAATAATAGAATACAAACTGAACAACATAATATGAAAAACACTAAAGTAATAAGTGTATCTTAAGTGACATAATTAAAATAAAAAAATGTATTCCTCTGATCCATGTAATATTAAAGATCATTTTATATTCATGCATAAATCAAAAAGTAAGAAATTAGTTAATAATTTCCATTAATTTTAAGATGGCTTAATGTCAATTAATTATATGTTTGTTAAATACTTTTCTTGAAATATATTTGCTGTA
>BPLR01008218.1:0-124654 GCA_021605095.1 Caerostris extrusa | reverse complement strand
ATCTGAATGAAACTTTTAATATAAATTTTTTGAATAACTCTTTTATTCAGTACTTAAAAAACTTAAATGGATTACTTCATAGAATTTTCTATAATGGACATTTGAAAAAGAAAGGATAGTTTATTCATTACTTGAAAGAAAGTGGGAAAGAATTTATCCCGTGTCATTTATTCCAGATTATTTTGCTCCCTTGACAGCAGTGTAGAAAAAGAAATATGTTATATTAAAAAATTATTTTAATATGTGATAAATAATTTAGAAAAATTACTTTTAGCAAAATTAGCTTTTATTTTAAGAAAATGATTTAATTACAATAAATTAAAATTCTTTGACAAAAAAAATAATGAAACTCAAGGTGAATCAATGGTCATGACACAAATGGTACAGGTGGTACAGCTTACTGAAATATAATTTTTTTTATAGATTGTACGGTCGGAAGTGACGCGTTGAGGAACGAATGCACTTTCAAAACGAATTTTCTTGCAACAGACAAGCACAATGCCCCAAAACTGATGCCTATCACATGGCGTGTTTCAGTTCTCTGGTTGGCAATCTCGATGCGCACTCTATTTCATTCTTATTCTGTGTTTGCAACTGTGTTTTACTTTTACGAGACTCCATTTGACTCTTCAATGGAAGACCTCTTTATTCAACTATCCATTACAGCTGCAAAAGCGTGTGAAAAATAGCTGGAATCTTTTGAACTTCTCTTCACCAATCATTGCTTTGATGCTTCCAATAACGTATTACTATAGGTGGGCGAAATTTTGAGGCATTTATTGTAAACATTGCATCAAAAGCAGCATTTTGCAATCATGTTGTAAATAAACAATGCGTCTTCTGTTTCTCAACACTTTTTGTATCCGAGTCACAACGAGCTATTTCCGACTTTATATTCTATACAACTTCAAGAACTTGACTCACAGGCCAGATATCAGTTTTTTCAGTGATCCCCTTAGACCACTGTGGGATCCAGGGTAATGAGAATGTGGATTCTCTTGCCAAAAAGTAACAAGCGTCACCCAAAACTTTTTGTAAAGACATCTCTTTTTCACTCCCTTGAAATTGATGATCCGAGACTTTTTCCGGAAAACTCTATCTGATAATTTACGTGAAGGCAAGTCATCTAAAGCATGGTTTAAAGCCTCCCTGATCAGCCCAGGTTTAAAGCAGTTGCCCTTACAGACTCTGACGGGCCATGATTGTTTGGTCAATCATCTTTTCCGAATGAAAATATTTGAAAGCCCAAAATGCATGCCCTCCTGCAGTATTGGAGAGGACATGGATTCATCCCACCTTATTGTTCGCCCTGTACTTCTTTTCTTCTACTGTGTATGGTAGTTATTGGGATAGGGACTTCCAAAAGCGGCACTTCCTCAAGCCCTGGTTATCCCCAGTCTGACGTAACAACTCATGGTGTCGTCCATATTCCATCTGTAATTGCTTCTACCTGCGAAGGTCGAATAGATAATTGTTAATTTTATTATGTATCATTATCCATGACACTTATTATCTGCTGTCAGATTTGAGTGACAGGTTCTTCTCGTTAAGAACAAAAACACTAATTGCATGTAGTATAAATATTCAATTTGTATCTCTTCTCGTGGGAAAATGCTGCAAGAAGGATAAAGTTATAATACTCGTTTTAGATAATTAATGATTAATTTAAATAAAGATGTGCATAAAAAATTTAAAACTGCAAAATGCTATAAAAATAATAAAAGAGACAACTATTAAGAAAAAACTCAAAAGCATAAAATTTATGGACAAAAGTCCAATAGATTCGTTATTGATCAAACTAATAAAATAGTTTTTTTATGTTCAAACATGAAGAAATCCAATATTTTATTTGTTCAGAATAACGACATATTGAAAAAAAAAGATCATCCATTTTTCTTTTCAGAAATTTCATCCAAAATATAAAATTTCCTGAATATCAATATAAATAAAAAATTGAAGGGTTTTTTTCACTGTCTACTGTTTTATAAATAGTGTTATGCATAAAAATAAGAGCAACGAATTTAATATTTTAGAACTTCCCAAAGATTTTAACGATCACATAAGTTTCGTCATGCATGGAAATAAATACGGTTGGAATGAAATCGAATAAAACAGAATTTATTGCTCACCTGAAGTATTATTGACCATGAAGTATTGGGATTTTTATTTGTTTGTCGTCCTTTTGAAAGCTAGTTATTATAAATATTGCGTCACTTGCTTTTTGATTTAAAATTGCAGTGATATGTAAAAAGAATAATAGATTGTAAGTTATAATGGTGCGTAAGAAATTTATTCGATTTTTAAAAATTTCCTTTCATGTCACCAAACGATCTGGAAGAATAAAACGAAATAAAAATTTGGAGTGTTCAGAAAGAAGATCCGGTGATATTCAACTGTTCGTGGATATTTATGGAAAAAACTTCATCTATAGTAATTAGATTGTCAATCCAATATCATTTTTATTTTATATTCTTTATAAAGAAACATCCTTTTGATAGATGAGCTTTTGAAAAAAATGATTTTTTCTTAAAATTGGCAACATATTTTACTATTAGATACATTGAATGCTGGAATAATATGATAAAATTAAAGATAATTTTTTTTCAATTTTAACTAATTTCTAACTTAAATGTAGAATATTTTCTACTCATTTATGGTAATAAATTAAGTAAAAAACATTAAACAATACACTAAAAGTGACAAAAAGTCATGGGATACCTTAATATCGTGTCGGCCCTTTTCGCCCGGCGAAGTGCAGCAACTCGACGTGGCATGGACTCAACAAGTCGTTGGAAGTCTTCTGCAGGAATATTGAGCCATGCTGTCTCGATAGACGTCCATAATTGTGAAAGCGTTGATGATGCAGGATTTTGGGCACGAACAGACCTCTCGATGATGTCTCATAAATGCTCGATTGGATTCATGTCGGGCGATCTAGGTGGCCAGATCATTCTTTTGGAATGTCTACAATCCAATTATTAAGATCATCCAAAGTTGTTTGGGTAATGATGAATGGCTCCGCTCATAAGCATTTCCAGTTCTAAAGCCAAGTCCATGCCATGAAAAAAAAAACAATTTTGAACAGTGCCTTTGCAGTTATGGCTGTGGGGTCTGCGCCACACTCGGAACCCTACCATCAGCTCTTAGCGACTGAAATCGTGACTCATGAGGAATTCATCTGATAAACCGATATGCTCACGCGCCCACGCGCTGCAAGCGATGTCGTTCTGTCAGTAAAGGCACTCAACTTCTCGAAATAGCCCAAGAAAGCCACTTTTTAACAGACAATCAGCGGAATTTGAAGTGTTGCTTGCAGAATACGACTGAGACGTCGCCGGTCTCGGTCATTAAACGACCACTGCGCTGTCCATGGTGGGATATTATGCCTGAAATTTCTTCGGCCCCGACACATAGACCGGGAATGTTGAATTCTAACGATTAAATGTTCTGTGCATTATTAATGGGGTCATCATCACGTCAAAACCTCTTCAAAATAACTTTTGAAAATATAATGTTCTACAAAGTTCTTTGAAAAATAATCTCTAGAGTAGTAATCTGATCTTATTTTTAAAGTTTTCCAGAAAATCGATTTTTTATTTTTTGAAGTGCATCTACCATAGTGGATTAAAATTTAACATGTACAAGCCAATTATTAAGATCACAAAGTAACTTCCTCTCGACTGTTCTTAAAAGTTCCGAGACAACTTTATTTGCAGTTATTGTGGGAACCTCTGAATATTTTGTTGAGGAAATTGATAAGACGGCATTTCGGCCTCAACTTCAACATTTTGAAGCAATCAGCGGAAGAACGCAAATAGTGATTAAGTACATGCCCCGGCCTTCTTTCCCCGCATTCAGTATTTTGTACATTATGTTCTGTGAATTATTAATGGGGTCTGAGACCTTTTAAAATAGTTTGGAAGTATAGTGTGTTCTTTGATAATCTGATAATAATCTCTAGCGCAGTAAAAGGAATTTTAATTGATATTCAGAATTATTAGATAATTAACTATAAAGAACCATTAATATTCCACAAATAATAACGTATTTCTTTTTGTGAAAAAAAGGCTTCAATTTTGCATTGTCGTATTGTTAAAACTTTAAATATATTTATGGACAAATTTTTGTGTTAAATTTCGATATAAAGTTAATTTAATCTATATTATTTATCGATATCTATTCAACTGAAAATACTTTGACCCTTTTTATTTAATCTTAGAATTTACATACGATTTGATGCATTTCATAAAAGATAATAGCAATTTCCGATACTACTCTTAATAAGCATATTACCGATTTTATTTAGCTATAAAAATCAGTTAAATATTTCAAGTACAGCTTACTGATACCTTATTAATTATTCAGATTTATAATGTATTGTAAACTTTTTGTAAGAGTTTCTAAGATTCAATTTTGTAAATGAAACCTATAAATGTAGAATATTTTTCTTAGTTCTTAAGTTAATTATTAAATATTGCATGTACAAAAATTCTGTAAAAAATTTATTGTCTTTTCTCAATTTATTTATTAATTAAAAATCTACATGATTAGGAATTTCCTAAAATTAAGTTGCAGAATTCTTTTTCTTTCCATTTCTCCCTTCGCATTAGTTCAAGCTTAGGTGTGATTCAATTTAGACCTATAACGGCTTCAAGAAAAGAAGCCATTTTCAGTTCTAGAGAACGCTTTAATTTTTATTTACAACCATTATATATATATATATACACTAAGTGACAAAAGTCATGGGATACCTCTTAATATCGTGTCGGCCCTTTTTAAAAAGTATTATTTAGACGTGGCAGGACTCAAAAGGCTTGGAAGATTATCAATTAGTTCTCTGTCTCGCAGACTTACTAATTGTGAAAGCGTTGATGGTGCAGGATTTTGGGCACGAACAGGCTCTCGAGTTTACCATAAATGCTCGATGGGATTCATGTCGGGCGATTTGGGGCCAGATCCTTATTTCATGTTCTTCAAACCAATCGCGCTGAACTTTGTAAACAGGCCCGGTGACACGGCGCCTGACATCCATAAAAATCCCATCGTTGTTTTTACATAAAGTCCATGAATGGCTGCAAGTGATCTCCAAGTAGCTGAACATAAGCATTTCCAGTCAATGTTCGGTCCAGTCGCACCAGAGGACCTTTCCATGCCATGACAAAAACAGCCCACACCATTTTTAGCCACCACCAGCTTGAAAAGTGCCTTGCTGATAGATTGGGTCCATGGCTTCGTTTTCTGCGCCACACTCGAACCCTACCATCAGCTCTTCCAACTTCAAATCGTGAACTCATCGGACCTTTTTTTACTTTTCCATTTTTAGGGACCAACCGATATGCTCACGTGCCCACGAGAAATCGCTGCAATCGATGTCGTTCTGTCAGTAAAGGCACTCGAGTCGGTCTTCTGCTGGAATAGCCCAAAAGCCAAATTTCTCCGCACAGTTCAAACAGTTTCAATCCGGCCGCGGATAGAATTTTAATTTGCCGGTACGAGGCAAATTAAAAGAAATATATATTTACTTATGATATATCCATCTCCTTTTCTGCTTTGATTTAAATATTATTTTTTTCTTCCCTTCCTTCCAAACAACTGATGATCTTTTTTACTTTCTCTATTTTTGTTCTACAAAACATTAATCGACGGAAACAATAAGTACAGCTTTCAATCGGTAAAGTGTTAAAAGCGAAAGAACTTTGTTAGTTATAGCTGTTCATTGAACTCCAACAAGCGTTATATCTTTCTCGAGGAGCAGACATATAATAATCCAATATAGGTTAATTAGACCAGACATGTAGCAGACTGCGTATTTTAAGCTCCAGCCAAGAGCTTTTTCTTTTGGTGCGAGTTCTAATATTATTGATTGCGTATGGAAAGATTGCGGACATAGCATCATTATAAATATTGGAGAAATTATTAAAGGTATAGCCTAGCTAGTACTTGTTTGGGTTATTCGTAAAATATTTCAACCCCAAAATGGCTGCTAAAAAATGAAATCGTAATTTCATTCATCTCATTAACATATTTGAATTGTAATACATATATAGTCGTTTTAAAATTTTAGAAAGATTTATCTTGGCCCGTCAAACTTTTTTTTTTTTTTTCGATTTTTGGCCCGTGACCGAAAAGTTTGCCCACCCTGGTGTAGTCTATATATCATCTGTAATTGCTACGACCTGTAAAGGTCTAACAGACAATCGCTAATTTCATGATGTATCATTATCCATGACACTATTTATCTGCTGTCATATTTGCGCGATAGGTTTTTCTCATTGGAACCAAACACTAATTGCATGTAGTATAAATATCCTCGATGTATCTCTTCTCGTGGGAAAAATGCTAGAAGGATGAGAAATTGTTATAATGCAATACTGGTCATTTTAGCATTTTAGATAATTGCGATAATTTGAGATAATGATGAGCTTAAGAATTAAAAACAAAGCAAATGTTATAAAAATAATAAAAAACAAGTAACATAATAAAAAAAAAATTTAAGTCAATTCCTCCTTCTTTTCACTATATTGCAGAAAAGTTCTTTATCAATATTCATTCATTTTTTTTAAGTTTATCTGGCGCCATCTATTGATGGATATGTGCAAATTAAAGCTAAAAAACTAAAATTAATTAATTAAATTTAATTTAATTACTGAATTAATATTTGAAAAAACTGTATTAACATCAAGTGTCATCCACTACAAGTTCAAAAAAATGTATTTGAACTCGAATGGATGAATAAAAAGTATTTTATTAATGATTGAAAATTTGAACAAGATATATATAGGGTGAGTGTGAGCTAATAGAAGGAATTGAATGAAGCATTAAGAAAATTCAAATGCAAAAAAATTGTTATAATGCAATACCGATCATTTTAACATTTTAGATAATTATGATAATTTGAGATAAACATGAGCATAAAAATTAAAAAATTAAAACAAATGCTATAAAAATAATAAAAAAAATGAAGTATTAAGAAGACTCCAAAAACGTAAAAATTCATGGACAAAAAAGCCAATAGATTCCTTATTGATCTAACTTATAAAATAGTTTTTTTTATGTTCAAGCATAAGGAAATCAATATTTTATATGTCTGTGAATAACAGAGACGTATTGAGGAAAAAAAGTGATCATCCATTTTTCTTTTGAGATATTTCATCTGAAATATAAAATTTCGAATATCAATATAAATAGATATTGGAGTGTTTTTCACTGTCTACTGTTTTATAAATAGAGTTATGCATAAAATTAAGAGTAACGAATTTAAGATTTTAGAACTTCCGAAAGATTTGAACGATCACATAAGATTCGACATGCATGAAAATAAATACGTTTTGGAATGAAATCGAATAAAACAGAATTTATTGCCCCCCCCTGAAGTATTCGCGTTTTCTCTTTTTATTTGTTTGCCGTCCTTTTGAAAACTAGTTATTATAAATATTGCGTAACTTGCTTTTTGATTCAAAGTTGCTTTGATATGTAAAAAAAGAATAATAGATTGTAAGTTATAATGGTGCGTAAGAAATTCGATCCGGTTTAAAAAATGTTCTTTCATGTCACTAAACGATCTGGAAGAATAAAACGAAATATAAAATATGGAGTGTTCGGAATGCAAGATTCTGTGATGTTCAACTCTTTGCAGACATTTAAGGAAAAACTTTCATATATAGTAATCAAGTTGTCTACCCAATATCATTTCTGATATTTAATTTTATATTCTTTAAAAGGAACACCTTTGGATAGATGAGCTTCTGAAAAATGATTTTTATTCTTTGATTGACAACAGATTTTTACTATTAGATTCATTGAATGCTGGAATAATATGATAAAAGTAAAGATAACTTTCTTAAATTTCAACTAGTTTCTAATTTAAATGTAGGATACTTCTACTCATTTATGGTAATAAATAAAGTAAAACATACGTTAAAACAATAATCTGGTCTTATTTTTAAAGCAGTTTCCAGAAAATCGGATTATTTATACTTTCCAGAAAAGCATCTACCAAGTACTTTATGTGCATTAAAACTTATATGCATTCAAACTTAATATCTACAAGCCAATTATTAAGATCACAAAATAACTTCCGCTCGCCTGTTCTAAAAGCTCTGAAACAACTTTATTTACAGTTATTGTCCGGACCTCCGGAATATTAATTACAGCGATTTTGCTGAGGAAACTGATAAGAAGCAATTTCAACCTCAACTTTTCAACCCATTTTTAAGCCATCAGCGAAGAACGCAGATAGTGATTGAGTCAAATGTCCCGGATTTCCTTCCCCACATTCAGTATTCTGAACATTATGTTCTGTGAATTATTAATGGGGTTTAAGACCTATTAAAATGGTTGGAAAATATAATGTGTTCTTTGATAATAATCTCTAGCGTAGTAAATAGTTTTTTAACTGATATTCAGAATTAATAGTTAATTAACAATAAAGAATTATTAATGTTCCACAAATAATATCGTATTTTCTTTGAGAAAAAGGGGCTTCCAATTTTGCATTGGCGGATTGTTAAAAACTTTAAATATATTTATGGACAAATTTTTGCGTTAAGTTTCGATATAAAGATTATTTTAATTTATATTATTTATCGATATCTATTCAATTAAAAATAATGTTCTTTGACCCTTTTTTTTTTTTTTTAATCTTATAATTTACATATGATTTGATGCATTTCATAAAAGATAAGATCAATTTTTCGATACTACTCTCAATAAGCATATTACAGATTTTATTTAGCTATAAAAATCAGTTAAATATTTCAAGTACAGCGTACTGATACATTAATAATTATTCAGATTTATAATGTATTGTAAACTTTTATAAGAGTTTCTAAGATTCAATTTTGTAAATGAAACCTATAAATGTAGAATATTTTTTCTTAGTTCTTAAATTAATTATTAAATATTACAAGTACAAAAATTCTGTAAAAAATGTATTGCCTTGTCTGAATATATTTATTAATTAAAAATCTGCTACGTGATTAGGAATTTCCTAAAATTAAGTTGCAGAATTCTTTTTCTTTCCATTTCTCCCTTCGCATTAGTTCAAGCTTAGCTGTAATTCAATTGAGACCTATAACGGCTTCAAGAAGAGAACCATTTTCAGTTCTGGAGAAGGCTTTAATTTTTATTTACAAGCATTATATATATATATATATATATATATATATATAAATATATTTTTAAATAAAACTCAAAATATATATATATATATGAATTTTATTTAAAAAAATATTATTTACAAAAAAGAACAGAAAACTAAAGATTTTCAATTAATTTACAAGTTACCCGGTTTGGGGAAGTCCTTATTTATCATGCGGCATGATACACACACCACAAGGAGCTGACTTTATAAACAGGCGGAATCTCGGACCTCTGCAGTCAACTTCAGAAATATAAACAATTAATATAAAAACAAATTTTTTTTAAAGTCAACTCCTTTTTTTTTTTTTTTCACTATATTGCAGAAAGTCCTTTATAAATAATTTTAATTCATTTTTTAAGTTTATCTGGCACCATCTATTGGTGTATATATGCAACTTAAATCTGAAATAACTAAAATTTTGTAATTTAATTACTGAATCAATGTTTGAAAAACTATGTATTAACATCCAGTGTCATCCACTACAAGTTAAAAAAAATGTATTTGAACTTAAGTGGATGAATAAAAAGTATTTTATTAACGATTGAAAATTTGAACAAGATATATATATATAGGTGAGTGTGAGCTAATAGAAGGAATTTAAAAAAAAGACAACACTTCTTGTTTTCTCCTTCTCCAAAAACCTCCCTTTAAGAAAATCCGTCAAGAAGGCTTCCCTCACTTCTCGTACGAGACTTCCTGAGCCCATAGTCTATGCCTATCAGGATGCAGCAACTCATGTTGTAGTACATATCTCATCTGTAATTGCTGCGACCTGTAAACGGCTAACAGGCAATCGCTAATTTCATGATGTATCATTATTCATGACACTGATTATCTGCTGTCAGATTGGAGTGGCAGGTGGTTCTTATTAGCATAAGACACTAATTGCATGTAGTATAAATATCCATGATGTATCTCTTCTCGTGGGAAAAATGATACAAGGATGAGAAATTGTTATAATATAATACTGATCATTTTAGCATTTTAGATAATTATGATAATTTCAGATAATGAGGAGCATAAAAATTACACACCAAACCAAAGGAGGAGCATAGATTAAAAACAAAACAAATGCTATAAAAATAATAAAAAAATCGAAGCATTAAGAAAACTCAAAAAGCAAAAATATTCATGGACAAAAAAGCCAATAGATTCGTTGTTGCGCGAACTTATAAAATAGTTTTTTTTTTTTTTATGTTCAAGCATAAGGAAATACAATATTTTATATGTCTGCGAATAACAGACGTATTGGGAAAAAAAGTGATCATCCATTTTTCTTTTGAGATATTTCATCTGAAATATAAAATTTCGAATATCAATATAAATAAAAATTGAAGTTTTATTCACCGTCTACTGTTTTATAAATAGAGTTATGCATAAAAATAAGAGCAACGAATTAAAGATTTTAGAACTTCCGAAAGATTTGAACGATCACATAAGATTCGACATGCACGGAAATAAATACGGTTTGGAATGAAATCGAATAAAACAGAATTTATTGCTCACCAAAAGTATTCACGTTTTCTATTTTTATTGTTTGTCGTCCTTTTGAAAACTAGTTATTATAAATATTGCGTAACTTGCTTTTTTGATTTAAAGCTGCTTTGATATGTAAAAAGGAATAATGGATTGTAAGTTATAATGGTGCGTAAGAAATTCGATTCGATTTAAAAAATGTTCTTTCATGTCACCAAACGATCTCGAAGAATAATCGAAATAATAAAACATGGAGTGTTCGGAATGCAAGATTCTGTGATATTCAACTGTTTGCAGACCTTAAAGGAAAAACTTTCATCTAAATTAATCAGATTGTCAACCCAATATCATTTTTAATATTTTATTTTTATATTCTTTAAAAGGAACATCCTTTGGATAGATGAGCTTTTGTAAAAAAGATTTTTATTCTTAAATTGGCAACATATTTTACTATTAGATTCATTGAATGTTGGAATAATATGATAAAAGTAAAGATTACTTTTTTTCAATTTTAACTAGTTTCTAATTTAAATGTAGGAAATTTCTACACATTTATGGTAATAAATTAAATAAAACAAACATTAAAACAATAATCTGATCTTATTTTTAAAGCAGTTTCCAGAAAATCGGATTATTTATAATTTCTGGAAGAGCATATACAAAGTACTTTATGTGCATTAAAATTTAATGTCTACAAGCCAATTATTAAGATCACAAAGTAACTGCCGTTCGCCTATACTAAAATCTCCGAAACAACTTTGTATTTGCAGTTATTGTGCGGACCGCTGGAATATTAATGACAACGACTTTGTGGAGAAAATTGATAAGACGCCATTTCAGCCTTCTCTTCAGAAATTTTAAGCAATCAGCGGAAGAACGCAGATAGTGATTGAGCCAATGTCCCGGCCTTCTTTCCACGCATTTAGCATTTTGCACATTATGTTCTGTACATTATTAATATGGTTTAAGACCTATTAAAATAGTTTGCAAGTGCAGTGTGTCCTTTGGTAATCTGATAATAGTCTTTAGCGCAGTAAAAGATTTTTAACTGATATTCAGAATTAATAGATAATTAACCATAAAGAACTATTAATCTTTCACAGATAGTAGCGCATTTTATTTGTGAAAAAAGACTTCCAATTTTGCTTAGACATTTTGTTAAATCTTAAAAACTAAAAAGTGTCCATATATACAATTTAAAGTTTCGATATAAACATTATTCTTATCTTTATTATTTATCGATATCTACTTAACTGAAAATAATATTCCTTGACTTTTTTTAATCTTAGAATTTTCATATAATTTACTGCATTTCATAAAGGATAGTAGCAATTTTCGCTACTTCTCTTAATAAGCACATCACCGATTTTATTTAGCTATAACAATCCATTGAATATTTCAAGAATATCTTGACAGTAACATTAGTATCAGTATTAGTATTAACAGAGTATCTTGACATTAACTCTGTTATCTTACTGCTTCCTTATTATTATTCAGTTTTATAATCTATTGTAAAATTTTGAAATTGTTTCTAAGATTCAACGTTGTAAACGAAATATATAAAGGCATAACCTTTAATTAGTCCATAATTTAATAAATATTACAGATACAAAAATTCTGTAAAAAATTTCTTGTCAAGTTTTACGAGTTTTATTAATCAAAAAATTAACAATAATTCAGAATTAATAGAAAATTAACTCTGTTGAACAGTAATAGTTCCTTAACGTGTTTTCTTTGTGAAAAAAAACTTCTAATTTTGATAGACGCATTTTAAAATTACAAAATGTGTCCATAAATAAAATTTGAAGAGAACTTCTTATGTAGTTTCATGATTTTTATTAATCAAAACTTTGCAATATGATTCAAAATTGCCTAAAATTAATTTTTTTTCCTTTTCTCCATTCGCATTAGTTCAAGATTACCTGCAATTCTATTTAGAAAAAAACAGCTCAGAATTTGAGGAAGTTCAAAAATAAATAAATCTTTCATGTAAAGAAAACTCCTCCAAAAAATCTTAATCATTATATATGAATCATAATTGCTGGACAGTACCAAATTGATTTTGCGGATAATCTTTTTTTGCTTTGCATTTGGAAAAATTTCATAATTTTTTTACATTTATTTCATTTAAAATATTATGCCAACTGCATAACAAAAAATCCCGCTAGAATTATTTTTCCAAACTTCTATTCAAAATAATACATATAACACGAGATTTCAAGAAATATTAATAAAAAACATTCCAAAATCGAACTTTTTCTTTCATAAGAAAAATAAATGAACTTGAATTTAATAAATCTGTTTGCAGAAAACTGCTTTGAACTTTTGAAATATTTAAAAAAAAAATACAAGAAAAAAAAAATTTATACGAACTCAGGAATCGAACAGAAAACATTTCAAAACAAATTGCATTCGGCAAGTTCTTTTATTTATTTTAATTTGAAAATTTGTCCGGCGATTCAGTTTATTGGGGCCCTTTTCAGTTTAATATACTGATATCTTAAGAAGAAAAATCATACCAGACTCAGATGAAAAGAGTACAAAAACAACTTGGCAAAAAAGATAAAAAAATAATAGCAATAGATTTCACCGAAATTAAGAAATTTGCATATACGGGACGGTCTTACACATTCTACCGAAATCAAACAAATTATTTCTCATAACAGAGAAAGGTAAATTTTAAAGATAAAGGAGATTCTTATTTTGAAAAAAAAAGTTATCACGTAAAAAAATGAATGAGTTTCAAAAAAAAAAAGCGCTTTATGAGCACTTATGAGGGTTAGAGAAAAATTTAACTGAATTAAAATATATCCGGCTACTTAAAAGAAAAAAATACTTTTCTAAATAAAAATTGTGATAGAAACATTGCTAAAGATAAATGAAAAAAATAACGAAAATATATATTATTATTAAAAAGAAAATTCATAAGATGCGTTGTAAAAAACGGCTTGTGATTTCAAAGAAATTCGGTGCTAATTTTTATGAATGTCATTGTTCAAAACATTCGCTTTGATGTGTTTTTTATCAGTTTTTAAATCTTTGAAATACTTAATAAGTCTAAAAAAAAAACATATGCGCTTTTTTTTGGTGATATCCACAAAAAAAAGCACTGGCATTTTATTTGTAAACGTATAAAGGCGAGATTATATTAAAATTAAAAATTAACTTTTGCAATGTCGCCTCGAGTTACATTTTTAATTAACACAAAATTAAAAGAGTTTTTAAATATCCGGAAGTGTAATGTTTACTATACGAATATTATTTTTATATAAAAATAAATTAATTTTTTTCACAGTACATGACATATAACTCAAATAATTAGATATTTTAATTAATATGAATAATTTGGATGTATTTATTATTAATTCGTTTGATAGATAGTATATAATTCAATATTAATAAGCGAGAATAAAATGGTTCCAAAATGTATTATAGTTATTAATAATCTCGCTGTCTCGGATTCGCCATGAAGTGCCAAGCAACGATGGAGATGAGCTCTGTTCATTAGTTCTGCCAAATCACAAATAAGGTAAAATCAATGGTGGGTCGAAAATCAATGCGATGTAGATGTCCATTAGATCAATTCGTTTTGACAAGCCACTAGCATTCCATTGCAATACAAGCAGTCCAACCGGACTATCATGTCGAAACCTATAGACCACTTAGCCTTATAGAATGTTGTCCAGATTGCACCACTAGGAGGTACGTCTACACTGCCCCCAATTTCTAGAAATATAGATTTCTATATTTTTAATATATACATATATACATATTTTTATACATATATACATATTTTTATAATATACATATTTTAATATAATACATATTTTTTTTTTGTAACTTATAATGCACACCGGGGTCTTAATTCATCATGTACACACATAATTAAAAAATAATAATCAAACACTTTAAATAGTACACAATTTTTTAGAACGAACCTTTAAGTACAACGATTGATACAGATTGAACAAAACATTAAAACAATAATCTGATCTTATTTTTATAGCAATTTTCAGAAAATCGGATTACTTATACTTACTGGAAAAAGCATCTAGCAAGTACTTTACGACCTCCTGTGCGTTTAAACTTAATATGTACAAGCCAATTATTAAGATCACAAAAGTAACTTCCGTTCGCCTGTTCTTAAAGCTCTGAAACAACTTTGTTTACAGTTATTGTGCGGACCTCTGGAATATTAATTGCAGCGACTTTGTTGAGAAAATTGATAAGGTGGAATTTCGGCCTCAAATTAAAATTCTTAAGCAATCAGCGGAAGATCGCAGATAGTGATTCAGTAAATGTCCCGGCGTTCTTTCCCCGCATTAAATATTTTGCACATTATGTTCTGTAGATTATTAATGGGGTTTAAGACCTGTTAAAATAGTTTGTTCTTTGATAATAATCTTTAGCGCAGTAAAAGATTTTTAACTGATATTCAGAATTAATAGATAATTAACTATAAAGAACTATTAATGTTCCATAGATAATAACGCATTTTATTTGTGAAAAATGATTTCCAATTATGCATGGACGTATTGTTAAAACTTAAAACAAAAATGCGTTCAAAAATGGAATTTAAAGATTCGATATAAACGTTATTCTTATCTGTTTTATTTATCGATATCTATTTAACTGAAAATAATATTCTTTGACCCTTTTTTTTTTTCTTTGAATTGACGTATAAGTTGCCGCTTTTCATAAAGATAACATTTATCGCTATTTCTCTTAATAAGCACATTACCGATTTTTGTTTAGCTATAACAATCAGGTAAATATTTCAAGAATGCCTTACTGCTTCCTTATTATTATTCAGATTTGTAATGTATTGTAAAATTTTGTAGGAGTTTCTAAGATTCAATTTTGTAAATGAAGAAAATGAAGAACATTTTTCTTGATCCTTAAGTTAAAATATTTCTGGAAGATATGTATATTATTCAAAAATAAATTTACGAAAGTACGCAAAAGGTAAAAAATTTCATTTGTACCGTAAAACAAATATTCTAAAATGCAAAAATATCGCCGATTTATATACATCAAATGTGCATATTACGTACATAGCATTTAACAGTCAATAATTGTAAATTTGCAAAATACAAACTGATAAGCATGAAAATTTAAAATTATTTTTATTCGTTAATTTTGAGAAAGATAAAAATAAGGTACTCCGATAAAAATTTCCAGAATTACTCGTCGTTTTCTAGTTAAATAGAATTCAAATGATACATTTTTTTTATTTTGGAAATAAAAACTATTTTTTGCTCACGTAAACAGCAGATTGATCCACAATAGTTATATTTTCTTCTCCATGACAGGTCCATATTGGTCCAAGCCGTCTGCCTATTGACAGATTTGGAAACAGGAAATGTTTTCTTTTTTACGCTGTAGGGTTGTCAGTCCTACACCCAACAATCATATTATACCAGGGACCTAGTGTATTCCGAACCACTACAAACATCCATGGCTCCGCCGGGTTTTGAACCCGAAACCTGTTGCCCCGAGAGCCAGAAAGCTAGTCATTCAGCCCTCAGGCTCAGACATATATTTAATTTAATTAATTTTTTTGATGAAAAGTTCTTACATTTTTAGAAAAAACGACATTAAAAGAATTAACACTTGTTCAAAAAATAGCCATTATATATCTATGATAATAACTGGGAAATAAAAATCTTCTTTCTTTCCTTTTAAAAAAATATCATAATCTTTAACATTTAATTCACGAAGAAATATTCGTTCAATTCTATAAGAAAATTCTGCTAAAATTATTTTTTGCAAACTTCTATTCACAATAATACATATAAGACGAGATTTCAAGGAAACATTAATAAAAACATTCTAAAATCAATGTACTTTATCTTTCTCAGGAAAAATAAATGAACCTGAATTCTATAACTCTGTTTGCAGAAAACGGCTTTGAATTCTTTGAAATATTAAAAAGGAGACGAGAAAAAATAGTTTATACGAATTCAGGAATCGAACAGAACACATTTCAAAACAAATCGCATTTGGCAAGTTCTTTTTTTATTTATTTCAATTTAAAAATTTGTCCAGCAATTCAGATTATTGTGGCCTTTCTCAGTTATGTCTTAAGAAGAAAAATCATACCAGACTCACATGAGAAGAATACAAAAACAGCTTGACAAAAAAGACAAAAAAAATTAAGATTTCATCGGAAATTAAGAAATTTGCATGTACGTGACGGTCTTACATTCTACCGAAATCAAACAAATTATTTCTAATAACAGAGAAAGGTAAATTTTAAAGATGTAGGAGATTCTTATTTTGAAAAAAACATCCACGTGAAAAAGAATGAATTTCAAAAAAGGCACGTTGTATTCGATGGTTAGAGAAAAATTTAACGGAATTAAAATTTATCCGGCTGCTTAAAAGAAATAAATTTCATCTTTCTAATTTTTTTCACATCACTTTCTACATAAAAGCTGTGATAGAAACATTGCTAAAGATAAATGAAAAAAAAATAATGAAAATATATAATATTATTAAAAGAAAATTCATAAGATGTGTTGCAAAAAAAAACGGCTTGCGATTCCAAAAAATTAATGCTAATTTTTATTTATGTCCTTGTTCAAAACATTCGCTTTGATGTGTTTTTTACCAGTTTTTAAATCTTTGAAATGCTTAATAAGCCCAAAAAACCATATGCGTTTTTTTTTTTTCAGTGATATCCACAAAAAAAAGCACTGACATTTTATTTGTAGAAGCATAAAGGTGAGAATACGGTAAAATTAAAAATTAAACTTTTTCATTATCGCCTCGAGTTACATTTTTAATTAACACAAAATGAAGTAGTTTTTAAATATCCGGAACTTTAAAGTTTACTTTTACGAATATTACTTTTACATAATAAGAAATTAATTTTTTTCTCAGTACATGGCATATTATAAACTCTAATTAATATGTATAATTAGGATGTATTTATTATTAATTTGTTTGATATATAGTATATAATTCAATATTAATAAGCATGATTAAAATGGTTGCAAAATATATTATAACTATTAATAATCTTGCAGTCTCGGATTCGCCATGAAGTGTCAAGCAACGATGGAGATGAGCTCGGTTCATTAGTTCTGCCAAATCACATATAAGGCAAAATCCCAACGGTGGGTCAAAATCCCAATGCGATGTAGATGTCCATCAGATCAATTCGTTTTGATTGAGACAAGCCACCAGCATTCCATTCCAATACACGCAGGCCAACCGGGTCAATCCTGCCGAAAACTGTAGACTACTTAGCAGTATAGAACATTACCCAGATTGCACCACGAGAAGGTATGTTTGCATTGCCCCCTCCTCTCTCCCCTGTGCTAGAAATATACATTTCTGTATTTATTTTGCAATTTATAATGCACACCGGAGTCTTAACTCATCCTGTACACACATAATTAAAAAATTTTAATCAAACTCGTTAAGTAGTACACAATTTTTAGAACGAACCTTTAAATAGAACGTTTAAAACGGATTGAACAAAACAAACATTAAAACAATAATATTTTTACAGCAATTTCCTGAAAATCGGATTATTTATATTTTTTGGAAAAGCATATACTAAGTGCTTTATGGCTTACAATACATTAAAATTGAATACAGCTACAAGCCAATTATTAAGATCACAAAGTAACTTCCGTTCGCCTGTTCTAAAAGCTCTGAAGTAACTTTATTTACAGTTATTGTGCGGACCTCTGGAATATTAATTACGGCGACTTTGTTGAGGAAATTGATAAGAGGGCATTTTTAAGCAGTAGATGATGAAATAAATGTCCCGGTATTCTTTCTTGCATTAAATATTTTGCACATTATGTTCTGTAAATTATTAATGGAGTTTAAACCTATTAAAATAGTTTGGAAGTATACTGTGTTCTTTGATTATCTGATAATAATCTTTAGCTGAGTAAAACGATTTTTAACTGAGATTCAGAATTAATACATAATTAACTATAAAGAACTTTTTAATGTTCCATATATAATAAAACATTTTCTTTCAAAAAAGACTTCCGATTTTGCATGGACGTATTGTTAAAACTTAAAATAAGAATTTGCCCATAAATAGAATTTGAAGTTTCGATACAAACATTATTCTCATCTTTATTATTTATCCATATTTATTCAACTGAAAATAAAGTTCCTTGACCCTTTTTTATCTTGGAATGTACATATAATTTGCTGCATTTCAGAAGGGATAATAGCAATTTTCTATGCTTCTCTTAATAAGCACATTACCGATTTAGTTACAATAATAACCTGGAGGCCTGATGGCCGAATGACTAGCGCTCGGTATCACAGTTTTCGGTTTCGAGTCCCAGCGGTGCCATGGAGGTTTGTAATGGTTCGAATATACTTTAAACCGCAGCACCTGATCTAATATTTCTGTTGGACGTAAGACTGACAACCTGGACCCGTAAAAAGAAACTATTTCCTGTCTCGAAATATGCCAGCAGGCAGGCAGCCTTGAACCACCATGGAGCTGTTGCGACATTTAAGAAGAAGAAGAATCAATCAGAGTGGATCTTGAGTAACACACAATCTGAAACTGTTGAGGTAGCAGATCAAAATGTTCGACATTGGAAAATAAGCAACTGGAACTGGGAATGTGGTTTTGAACTGAGAGCGTTATGTTGATTCGAAAACTATCTTAATAGTCAAAAAATAATTCCGTTATAAAAATCATCTGAATATTTCAAGAATTTCTAGATGAAAAGTTGATAGAATTATTTTTTAAAACTTCTATTCAAAATAATACACATAGGACGAGATTTCTTGAGGAAACATTAATAAAAATACATTACCTTTCTCAGCAAAAATAAATGAACCTGAATTCAATAACTCTGTTTGCAGAAAACGGCTTTGAACTTTTTGAAATATTAAAAAAAGAAAAGAAAAATAATTCATACGAACTCAGGAATCAGAAAGAACACATTTCAAAACAAATCAGCATTTGGAAAGTTCTTTTATTTATTTTAATTTGAAAATGTGTCCAGCGATTCAGATTATTTTGGCCTTTTTCAGTTTAATACATTGATATCTCAAGAAGAAAATTCATACCAGACTCGCATGAAAACAGCACAAAAACAACTTGCCAAAAAAAGAAAAAAAAATTAAGATTTCACCGAAAATTAAGAAATTTGCATATACGTGACACTCTTACACATTCTACCGAAATCAAACAAATTATTTTTAATAACATAGAAAGATAAATTTTGATGATATAGGAGATTATTATTTTAAAAAAAAAAACATCCACGTAAAAAGGATGAGTTTCAGAAAAAAGGCACATTGCATTCGATGGTTAGTGAAAAATTTAACGGAATTAAAATATATCCGGCTACTTAAAAGTAAGACATTTCATCTTTCTATTTTTTTCACGCCACTTTTTAAATAAAAATTGTGATAGAAACATTACTGAAGAAAATGAAAAAAAAATTAATGAAAAATATATAGTATTATTAATAGAAAATTCATAAGATGTGTTGTGAAAAACGTCTTGCGATTTCAAAGAAATTCGGTACTAATTTTTATGAATGTCATTGTTCAAAACATTCGCTTTGATGTTTTTTTACCTATTTTTATATCTTTGAAATGCCTTATAAGCCAAAAAAAATATATATATATATACTTTTTTGTGGATATCAACAAAAATAAATGTGAATATATATATGCTTTTTTTTTGTAGATATTACCAAATATATATATATATTCACATTTTTTTTTTTTTTTTTTTTTTTGGGATATCCATAAAAAAAGCACTGACATTTTATTTGTAAAAGTATAAAGGTGAGATGTCGTTAAATTAAAAATAAATTTTTGCAATATCGCCTCGAGTTACGTTTTTAATTAACACAAAATCAAGGCATTTTTAAATATTCTGCACTTTAATGTTTATTATATAAATATTATTTTTATAAAATAAGAAATTAATTATATTTTTTAGTGTATGCCTTATTATAAATTCAAATAAGATACTGTTATTATAAATAATTGGGTTATATTTATTATTTTGTTTGATAAATAATATATAATTCAAGATTAATAAGCTAGAATAAAATGGTTCCAAAATGTATTATAATTATTATTATTAATCTTGCCGTGCTCGTTGAAGTGCCAAGCAGCGATGGAGATGAGCTCGGTTCATTTCTTCTGCCAAATCACAAAGAGGACAGTTTGATGAGTCTACTACTACTACATCACACATCACTGTGCCTGGAGCTGAGTTGCCTCTATACAGTTTGGGAATGATGCGAGTGGAATGAATGGACGCAAGATAGGGATGGGAAAATTTTGCACAATTCACTTTTGGGGGTACAGATGCTGAACAATGGGTAAACTTCTTACAAAAACAGAACAAAAAAATTGGAAATTGAAAAAGAATGAAATATGAAATGCGAAAATATATAAATGCATTAGGTAAAATATTAGAAAAAAATTTAAATCAATATAATTCAATAAACATTTATATAAGAGATTACACAAATCAGAGAGCTGAAGGAATAGTTATCAAATCAATTGTTCCAAAATTCTGTTAGTAAGTTCTACCAAATCACAAAGATGACAGTTTGGCGGGCCAAAATCTCAATGCATGTAGCTGTTCATTAGATCAGTTCTTTTGATTGAGACAGGCCATCAGAATTCCATTGCAAAACACGCAAACCAACCAGACGATCATGCTGAAATCTTATAAACCATTTAGACGTATAGAGAGTTGCCAAGATGCACTACCAGGAAGTAGGTCTACATTGCACCCAAGTTCTAGAAACATACACTTCTGAATTGTTTTCTTTTTTACAACTTACAATGCACACTGCGATCTTAACTCATCCTGTTCACACATAATTAAAAATAATAATCGAACTCTTTTAAAAGTACAAAAAATTTAGAACAATTAGAACGACAATTTTAAGAACGAAACTTTAAATAGAATGTTTGATACAGATTGAGCAAAAACAAACATTAAAACAATAATCCAATCTTATTTTAACAGCAATTTCTGGAATGTTTTGTAATCGGATTATTTATACTTTTGGAAAAGCATCTACCAAGTACTTTATGACCTCCTATGCATTAAAACTGAATATCCACAAGCCAATTATTAAGATCACAAAGTAACTTCCGTTCGCCTGTTCTAAAAGCTCTGAAGCAACTTTATTTACAGTTATTGTGCGGACCTCTGGAATATTAATTGCAGCGACTTTGTGGAGGAAATTGATAAGACAGCCTTCTTTCCCTGCATTAAGTATTTTGCACATTATGTTCTGTAAATTATGAATGGGGTTTAAGACCTATTAAAACAGTTTGGAAGTATAGTGTTTTCTTTGCTAATCTGATAATAATATCTAATGCGGTAGAAAGATTTTTAACTGATATTCAGATCGAATAGATAATTAACTATAAAGAACTAATAATGTTCCATGGATAATAACGTATTTTATTTGGAAAAAAATCTTCCAATTCTGCATGGACATGTAGTTAAAACTTAAAACAAAAAATGTGTCCATAAAAAGAATTTATAGTTTCGATATGAACTTTATCTATATTATTTTTATCGATATCTATTTAACTGAAAAGGTTCTTTTAACCCTTTTTTTTAGTCTTAGAATTTACATATGATTTGCTGCGTTTCACAGTAGCAATTTTCGCTACTTCTCTTAATAAACACATCACCAATTTTATTTAACTATAACAATCAGTTGAATATTTAAAGAATATCTTAATGATTCCTTATTGTTATTCAGATTTATAATTTATTGTATAATTTTTGTGGGAGTTTCTACGATTCAATTTTGTAATTGAAACATAAAAGCATAATATTTTTCTTGGTCTTTAAGTTAATTAATAAATATTACAGGTACAAAAATTCTCTCAAAAATTTCTTGTCGAATTTCACGATTTTTATTAATCAAAAATTTGCAACATGATTCGAATTTTCTAAACTGAAGTGGCAGAATTCTTTTTTTTTTTTCCTTTTCTCCATTCGCATTAGTTCAAGTTTAGATGTAATTGAATTTTTAAAAAAATCAGATTTTGAGCAAAAGTTCAGAATTTAAAGCTTTCATGTAAAAAGGATCTGGAGCAAACAAAATGTTCCTTTTTCCAACAAAATGATATTTTGACTTCATCTTACTCAATAACTAAGACAAATGCTATTCCTACAATAGAATATATTGTAACGTATCGGCCTATACTAGATCTATAAGGGCTTCAAAAGAAAAGAGCCACTTTCAGATTTATGAGAACACTTTAATTTTTATTTACAAGCATAATTTATATATATATATATATATATATATATATATTTAAAAAATATTGTTTACAAAAATTAAGGAGTATCATTTGATTCACAAATGCAGTTCACTCCCTAAGGTCAGAGATTTTCAGATTTCTCGAGTCTACGACAAATTTACTTAATGCACCTTTGTCTGTGGCAGACCTTAATTATGACACGGTGTGATACCACAAGAGGCGAAGATACACAACTCATCGAAACCACAAAGGGTTCACTTTATAAATAGGCGGAATCTCCTACCAGTTCAGTCATTTTCAGAAAACCAAAAAGAGGCAACACTTCTTGTCGAATCTCACAGAACTCTCTTATTTTCTCCTTCTCCAAAACCTCACTCTAAAAAATCCGTCAAGATGGGGGGTGAAGTTCCCTCGACTCTCATTGAGTAGACATTTCTATCACCAATCACGATCGAATAACTTATGGTGTAGTCCATATTCAATCTGTAGTTGTTTCGACCTGAGAAAGTTGAATAGACAAAAGCTAATTTCAGGAATTCTCATTATCCATGACACTGAATATCTGCTATCAGATTTAAGTGGCAAAATTTTCTCATTAGTACAAAACACTAATTGCATGTAATATAACTACCTATAACTCTGCTCATCTGCTGTAAAATTTGATACGTTTTATTATGTACTTATCAATGAATATACATTCATCTCGCCTTGGAAAGAAATAATACAACTCTTCCGTGGAAAAAATGCTACAATATACAAGACGGATTTCTCAGAAATATTAAAAAAAAAAAACTTTTAAAATCGATGTATTTTTTTATGAAAAGTTATTAAGTTTTAAAAAAAACATCATTAAACAATTAAAACTCTGTCAAAAAAATGTACAAGATCTTACTCTATTATGTATGCATGGTAGTTGCTGGACAATAGCAAATATATTTTACAAATAATCTTTTTATTTAAATTTATGATATTTTTAAAAAATATCATAAATTTTACTATTTATTTCTGAGGAAAAATTTCGTTCAATTGTATGAGAAAATCCTGCTAGAAATATTTTTTTCCCAAACTTCTATTCAAAATTATACATATAAGACGAGATTTCTAAGAAACATTAATAAAAACATTCTGTTGTTCATCTTTTAGGAAAAATAAAGGAACATAAATTCAATAACTCTTTTTGCAGAAAACTGATTTGAACTCTTTGAAATATTAAAAAAAGAAAAGAAAAAATAATTTATGTGGACTCAGGAATCGAACAGAACACATTTCAAAACAAATCGCATTTGGCGAGTTCTTTTATTTATTTTAATTTGAAAATTTTTTCAGCGATTCAATTTATTGTGGCCCTTTTCAGTTATATTTCAAGAAGAAAAATCATACCAGACTCGCTGAAAAGAATACAAAGCAACCTGCCAAAAAAGACAAAAAAAATTAAGCTTTCACCAGAAATTAAGAAATTTACATTTACGTGACTGTCTTAAACATTCTACCGAAATCAAAAAATTATTTCTAATAATAGAGAAAGGTAAATTTTAAAGATGTAGGAGATTCTTATTTTGAAAAAAAAAACATCCACGTAAAAAAGAATGATTTAAAAAAAAAACATTGTATTCGATGGTTAGAGAAAAATTTAACGGAATTAAAAATATATCCGGCTACTTAAAAGAAATGCATTTTATCTTTCTATTTTTTTTTTTTTTTCTCATCACTTTTAAATAAAAAAAATTGGGATAGAAATCACACTGCTAAAGATAAAAGAAAAATATTAATGAAAATATATATTATTATTAGATTTGTTAGATTTGTTGTAAAAAAAGGTGCTCGTGATTTCAAAGAAATTCGGTGCTAATTTTTATGAATGTCATTGTTCAAAACATTCGCTTTGATGTGTTATTTTACCTGTTTTTAAATCTTTGAAATGCTTAATAAGCTCAAAAAAAACCATATTCACTTTTTTTTTATATCAACAAAAAAAGCACTGATATTTTATTTGTAAAAGTATAAAGGTGAGATGACGTTAAAATTAAAAATATAAACTTTCGCAATATCGCCTCGAGTTACATTTTTAATTAACACAAAATAAAGGAGTTTTTAAATATGTGGAACTTTAATGTTCACTGTACGAATATAATTTTATATAATAGGAAATTAGATATTTTTTTAGTGCATGGCATATTATAAACTCAAATAATTAGATAATTTATATGAATAATTTTGTTGTGTTTCTTATTAATATGTTTAATAAATTGTATATATTTCAAGATTGATAAGCGAGAATAAAATGGTAACGAAATGTATTATAATTATTAATTATCTGGTCGTCTCGGATTCGCCATGAAGTGCCAAGCAACGATGGAGATGAGCTTGGTTCATTAGTAATGCGAAATCACAAGGGAGGGCAGTTTGGTAGATCATAATTTCCAATGCGATGTATATGTAAATTAGAATAGTTCTTTTTGATTGAGACAAGTCACCAGCATTCCATTGCAATACATGCAGTCCGGCCAGACGATCATGCCGGAAACTGTAGACTATTCATGCATATAGAACGTTGCCCACTAATAGGAGGTAGTTCTACATTGTACCCCAATTATAGAAACGCACATTTCTGTATTTTTCTTTACAATTTATGATGTACACCGGGAACCTAATTCATCATGCCCACACATAATTAAAAAATAATAATCGAACCATTTAAATAATTCAAAAACTTTAGAACTAACCTTTAAATAGATCGTTTAATAAAGATTGAGCAAAACATGCATTAAAGCAATCTGATCTTATTTTCGGAAAAAATTTCAGAAAATCGGATTATTTATACTTTCTGGGAGAGCGTCTACTAAGTACTTTAAGAGCTGCTATGCATTAAAACTTAATATCTACAAACCAATTATTAAATCCCAAAGTAACTTCCTCTCGACTGTTCTTAAAAGCTCCGAAACAACGTTATTTACAGTTATTGTGCGGACCTCTGGAATATTAATTGCAGCGACTTTGTGGAGGAATTGATAAGACGCCATTTCAGCCTCAACTTCAACATTTTTGCCGTCAGCGGAAGAGCGCAGATAGTGATTGAAATAGTAAATGTCCCGACCTTCATTCCCCGCATTCAGTATATTGCACATTATGTTCTGTGAATTATTAATGGGGTTTAAGACCTATTAAAATAGTCTGAAGTATATCGTGTTCTTTGGTAAACGGATAATAATCTCTAGAGTAGTAAACAGATTTTTAACTTCCCATAAGTGATATACAGAATTAATAGATAATTAACTATAAAGACTATTAGTGTTCCACATATAATACCGTATTTTATTTGTGTAAAAAGACTTCCAATTATGCATGGACGTATTCTTAAAATTTAAAATAAGAATTTGTCCATAAATAGAATTTAAAGTTTCGATATGAACGTTATACTTATCTATATTATTTATCGGATTATTACTCAATGTGCGTTATATCAATTTGCGTTAGTCCAAAGACTAGTCAATATCTTCATTCATTATATATGGATGATATAGATTCATTCATTCATTACATAAACTTTGCTTTGCTTTAAAAAAAAAAAACATCGTAATTTTTAACATGTATTTCATGAAGAAATATTCGTTTAATTATATAAGAAAATCCTGCTAGAATTATTTTTTTCCAAACTTCTATACAAAATAATACATGTAAGGCGAGATTTCTAAAGAAACATTAATAAAAACATTCAAAAATCGAAGTGCTTTACCTTTCTCAGGAAAAATAAATGAACCTGAATTCAGTAACTCTGTTTGCAGAAAATTAAAAAAAGATGAGAACAATAATTTATACGTACTCAGAATCGAACAGAACACATTTCAAAACAAATCTCATTTGAGGAAGTTCTTTTATTTATTTTTAATTTGTCCAGCGATTCAGATTATTGTTGCTCTTTTCAGTCTAAAATACTGATATCTTAAGAAAAAAATCATACTAGACTCATGAAAAGAATTAAAAAAACAAAAAAGACAAAAAAATTGACAAAAAAAAAAAAAAATTAAGATTTCACCGGAAATTAAGAAATTTGCATATACGGGACGGTCTTACACATTCTACCGAAATCAAACAAATTATTTCTAATAACAGAGAAAGGTAAATTTTGAAGATATAGGGGATTCTTATTTTGAAAAAAAAAACCTTCCCCGTTAAACAAAAAGAATGAGTTTCAGTAAAAAGGCACATTGTATTCAATGGTTAGAGAAAAATTTAACGGAATTAAAATATATCCGGATAGTTAAAAAGAAATTATTTTATCTTTTAATTCTTTTCGCCTCACTTTCTAAATAAAAATTGCGATAGAAACAATGCTTTAAAGATAAATGAAAAAAATTAACGAAAATATGTATATATTATTATTAAAAGAAAATTCATAAGATGCGTTGTAAAAAATGGCTTGTGATTTCAAAGAAATTTGGCGCTAATTTTTATTAATGTCATTGTTCAAAACATTCCCTTTTATGTGTTTTTTTTTACCTGTTTTTAATCTTTGAAATGTTTAATAAGATCAAAAAAACTATATGCACATTTTTTTGGTGATATCCAAAAAAAAAAAAAAAAAAAGCACTGACGTTTTATTAGTAAAAGTATAAAGGTGAGATGACGTTAGAATTAAAAATTAAACTTTTACTATATCGCCTCGAGTTACATTTTTAATTAACTCAAAATAAAAGAGTTTTTAAATATCTGGAACTTTAATGCTTGCTATACGAATATTATTTTTATATAAAAATAAATTAAATATATATTTTCATATTTTTTTAGTGGAGGGCATATTATAAACTCAAATAATTAGATACTGTAATTAATAAGAAAATTTGGTTCCATTTATTATTAATCTGTTTAAAATAGTATAAAAATAGTATAATATAAAAATTGTATTTTTAATAGTATATAATTCAAGAATAATAAGCGAGAATAAAATGGTTGCAAAATATGTTATAAATAATCTTATTGTTTTCTTTGTATATTAACCCTGAAATAAAATTATAACAAAATATCCAGTTAAAACTGGCTGATAATTAAGTTAATGAAATAAAAACTGGCTTAACAGAAGAAAATAATACAACCTCCTATTTTTTACCTCTTAAATGGTGTTTTCTTATTTTTGCGCCCTTCGATAAATCGTCAATATATTTCGCCAACAAATAGCAATGCACGAAGTAAAACTATAAGGAGTCTATGATTTTTGGCAATCCTTTGAAAATTTAGCGATGAATTTAACGCACGTTTTAAATATCTGAAGCCGTAATAATAAAAAAATGTCAATTAACTTATCAAAAATAACTTTTTTCTAGCTTGTTAATTGAAATATCAAATTACCTGAATTATTTTTACTTTATACATCACATTTTTTCAATATCAAAATAAATTTTATTAAAACCAGAAATTATTCAACTTTTTGCACTGTTTCATGCTTTTCCATCGGATTAGTTTTTCAGTTCAAGAAATATTTTTTTATTTCCAATAACAAGTCAATACAAAATGGGGGTACAAAGGCAGAATAAAAAGAAAAAGAAAATGTACACAAAAGTCCAAAAAGTTGACCGAAGTCATTGCCTTAAGAGTTCTCTTAGTTTGCCAGTATCGCGCCATCTCGGATTCGCCATGAAGTGCCGAACAACCATCGAGATGAGCTCTGTTCATTAGTTCAGCCAAATCACAAAGGGGACAGTTTGATTGGTAGAAAATCGCAATGCAATGTAGATGTTCATTAGATTTTCTTTTTTATTGAGACAAGTCACCAGCATTTCCATTACATTACATTACACGCGTGCCAACCGAACGATCATGCCGAAAATAATAGACCACTAGCAATATAGAACGTTACCCAGGGGGCACCTCTACGAAGTAGGCCTACATTGCACCCCAGTTCTAGAAATATACATTTCTGTATTTTTTATTTACAACTTACGATGCATACAGGGGTCATAATTCAACATGTACACACATAATTAAAAGACAATAATCGAAAGCTTTAAAGATTAATTAAAAATTTTAAAACGTTTAGAAAGAATCTTTAAATAGAACATTTAATACAAGCATTAAAACAATAATCTGATATTAGTTTTAGAACAATTTCCAGAAAATCGGATTATTTATTCTTTCTGGAAAAGCTTCTACTGAATACTTTACGACTTCCTGTTCATTAAAATTTAATATCTACAAGATAATTATTAAGATCACAAAGTAACTTCCGCTCGCCTGTTCTAAAAAGCTCTGAAACAACTTTATTTACAGTTATTGTGCGGACCTCTGGAATATTAATTGCAGCGACTTTGTTGAGGAAATTGATAAGACGGCATTTCGGTCTTAACTTCGAAATTTTTAAGCAATCAGCGGAAGAACGCAGATAGTGATTGAGTAAATGTCCCGGCCTTCTTGCCCGCATTAAGTATTTCGCACATTATTTCTGCAATTATTAATGGGGTTTAAGACCTGTTAAAATAGTTCGCAAGTGTATTGTGTTCTTTGATAATCTGATAATAATGTTTAGCTCAGTAAAAAGATTTTTAACTTCCCTTAACTGATATTCAGAATTAATAGATAATGAGCTATAAAGAACTATTAATGTTCCATAGATAATAACGTATTTTCCTTGTGAAAAAGGACTTCCAATTATGCATGGGTGTACTGTCACAACTTAAAACAAAAATGTGTCTATAAATGGAATTTAAAGTTTCGATATAAACATTATTCTTATCTATAATATTTATTGATATCTTTTTTAATAAAAATAATGTTCTTTGACCATTTTTTTTTATCTTTGAATTTATATGTTATTTGATGAATTTCATAAAGGATAATAGCCTACCATGTTATTTGTTTATAATTTGTCAAAAAACTATGTCGAAAATTACGCAGTAAATTTAGAATTATATAGTTAATTATATTATTGAAAAAACTAGAAATATCCATTATTCTCTTGTAAACAAAATGTGTACAGTATCATTCCTTTTTTCAAAATTAAATACGTAAATCTAAATTTACTGCAGGTTTGGGTGAGATTAATTATGCAGTTAATAGTAAATAAGATGGCTAATATAATATTGTTAAACAATTGCCATAAAGTAAGATAAAGGGTTGCATTATTTTTTTATGTTAAGCCAGATTTTACTTAATTAACTGGCTTTAAAAAAAAAATCATTAAGTAAAAAGTTATTTACTTATTAAATTTAATTATAAATTTAATTTCAATTTTAAAATAGCATTTGTTAATCCCAGAAAACAATAAGATTTTTTGATAATTATAATATATTTCGCAACCATTTTAATCTCGCTTATTAATCATGAATTGTATACTATTTATTAAACATATTAATGATAAATACAACTAAATTATTTATATTAATTATAGTATATAATTATTTGAGTTTATAATATGTCCTTCACTAGAAAAAAATATTTAACTTCTTATTATATAAAAATCATATTCGTAAAGTAAACATTAAAGTTCCGTATATTTAAAAACTCTTTTATTCTGTGTTAATTAAAAAATGTAACTCGTAGCGATAATATAAAAGTTTAACTTTTAATTTTAATTTTAACGTCATCTCACCTTGATCTTTTACAAACAAAATGTCAGTGCTTTTTTGTGGATATCAACAAAAAAAAATGCATATGGTTTTTTGGGCTTATTAAGCATTTCAAAGATTTAAAAAACACATCAAAGCGAATATTTTGAACAATGACGTTAATAAAAATTAGTACCGAATATTTTGAAATCACAAGACGTTTTTTTACAAACATCTTATGAATTTTCTTTTAATAATAATATATATTTTCATTCACTTTTTCATTTATATTTAGCAATGTTTCTATTACAATTTTTATTTAGAAAAGTATTTTTTTCTTTTAAGTAGCCAGATATATTTTAATTCTGTTAAATTTTTCTCTAACCATGGAATAGAAAGTGCTTTTTTTTTGAAACTCATTCTTTTTTTTTACGTGGATGGTTTTTTTTTTCAAAATAAGAATCTCCTACATCTTTAAAGTTTACCTTTCTCTGTTATTACAAATAATTTGTTGGATTTCGGTAGAATGTGTAAGACCGTCACGTATATGCAAATTTCTTAATTTCCGGTGAAATCTTAATTTTTTTTGTCTTTTTTTGCCGAGTTGTTTTTGTATTCTTTTCATGTGAGTCTGGTATGATTTTTCTTACGAAGATATAAATGAAAAGGACCACAATAAACTGAATCGCTGGACACATTTTCAAATTATAATAAATAAAAGAACTTGCCAAATGCGATTTGTTTGGAAATGTGTTCTGTTCGATTCCTGAGTTTGTATGAAATATTTTTTGTATTTTTTTTTGTTTGTTTGTTTAATATTTCAAAGAGTTCAAAGTAGTTTTCTGCAAACAGAGTTATTGAATTCAGGTTCATTTATTTTCCTAAAAAGGCAAAAAAACAGATTTTTGTATGTTTTTATTAATGATTTCTAGCAATTTTGTCTTATATGTATTATTTTGAATAGAAGTTTGAAAAAATAATTCTAGCAGGATTTTCTTTTTTCAATTGAACGAATATTTGTTCATGAAATAAATGTTAAAAATTATAATATTTTTAAAAAGCAAAGCAAAGAAGATTATTCGTAAAATCAATTTGATATTGTCCAGCGATTATCATATAAACTCATGTTTGTGAAAATTGCAACACCATGAAGGAATCGTCATAATTGAATGAAATTTAATACACAGTTGAGTGGTAGTGGTACAAATAAATGATTAAATGTTCAAAGCAAACAAACAGTAACAAAAGAACGGAATCAGTATTTTATGTAGCCACCACGCGCCGCAATAAGTGCTGCTACGACGTGGCATGGAGTCAAACAAATTTTGAATGTCTGCCTGAGGAAGAGCATTCCATATTGTTTGTATGTGCACCCAAAGTTCGTCTGCAGAAGCAACAGGACGAGGATCACGAGCGAGACGCCGACCAACGAAATCCCACACATGTTCAAAAGGCGACATATCCGGGAATACGCAGGCCAAGAAGGCCGCGTTGCAAAGAAGGATTGAACAGTCCTAGCGAGATGAGGGCGGGCATTGTCCTGTTGAAATACAGCGCCTGGCAAGCTTTGAAGGAAGGGAACAGCTTGGGGCTGTAGAACTTCACTAATATACCGGTTGCTGTTCAGATTGCCCACAATTCTTAGCAATTGAGATCGTCCATGATATGCTATGGCACCCCAGACCATAACTCCGGGTGTTCGTCCACTGTGGCGTTCGATAATGCACTCCGGAAGGTGGCGTTCACCGGCATAGCGTCTGACACGAATGCAGCCATCATGGTACCACAAATAAAAGCGGGATTCGTCAGAAAACACGACATGCTGCCAATCAGCACGCCAGTCTCTATGCTGAGCGGCCCATTGTAGCCGCAGGCGGCGATGGTTTAGCGTGAGAGGGATCCTGTATAAAGGAGTCCTTGCGCGCAGTCCACGCTGCAGCAAACGTCTACAAATTGATGAAGCACACAATGAAACACCTGTAGCTATTGACCACTGTGCTGCCAATTGTCTGGAGGAAGCTGTACGGTCCGTCAGCGCCATGCGGACCAGGTGTCTATCATCGCGAGCTGACGTCACACTTCGGGGTTCACTCCCGGATTTCCGAGTTCTCCGACACTCGTCCGTCCACTGCTTCCAAAGACGCATCACTGTGCTGCTGTTACGCTGCACACGAGCGGCTACTGCACGATAAGACAATCCAGCTTCACGAAGGCCGATGATTCTCCCCCTTTCAAACTCTGTAAGTTGTTCAAATCTCGCTCTCTTTCGTCGAAGAGGCATAAGTAACGATTGAGCTAACGTATACCACTAGCAGATAACCACCGATAACCATACAAGGCTCACTACAGCCGTCTATTTATTCGGATCCATCCGTCGTTCAGAGGGCGCTGCTCAGCATACGCATGCGCTACGGATTTGAAATTCTAATCATTTGCATATCATGCGCTAATTTGCATTTCCTGAAAATTTCAGCTCACTCGCGTAAGTCCATCATGGTGTTGCAATTTTCACAAACATGAGAGTATAGATTAATAATTTACTATAATGGCCCTGATTATAAGGGCAATGATCTCTAATTATTTAATATTTTTCTATTTTCTTGAAGTCGTTATAGGTGTCTACCATATGCCGACACGTCACAGTATATTCTATAGTAGGAATAACACTTGTCTTAGTTATTGAGTCAAATGAAGTTTATGTATCATTTCGTTGGAAAAATGAAAAGTTTTTGATACAGATCCTTTACATGAAAGCTTTATTTTTGAACTTGCTGAAAATCTGATTTTTTTTTAAATAGAACTACAAGTAAACTTGAACTAATGTGAATGGAGAAAAGGGAAAAAAAAAAGAATTCGGCAACTTAATTTTAGAAAATTCCGAATCATGTTGCATATTTTTGATTAATAAAAATTATGAAATTCGACAAGAATTCTTTTAGGGAATTTTTGTTCCTTTAATATTTATTAATTAATTTAAGAACAAAGAAAAAAATTATGCATTTCTATGTGTAATTTAAAAAATTGAATCAGAAATTTCTACAAAATTTTAAAATACATTATAAATCTGAATAATAGTAATAAGGAATCAATTATTCCTGAAATATTCAGCTGATTGTTATAGCTAAATAAAATTGGTAATGTGCGTATTAAGAGAAGTAGAGAAAATTGCTATTATACTTATGAAATGTATCAAATCATATGTAAATTCAAGATAAAAAAAAAAAAATGGTAAAGAACATTATTTTCAGTTAAATAGATATCCTAAATACTATAGATAAGAATAATGTTAATATCGAAACTTAAAACAAAGACGTGTCCATAAATATATTGAAAGTCTTTACAATACGCCAATGCAACAACAATACGCCCTTTTTCACAAAGAAAATACTTTATTATCTATCGAACATTAATAGTTCTTTATAGTTAATTTCCTATTAATTCTGAATATCAGTTAAAAATCTTTTTACACCCCTAAAGATTATTATCAGATGATCAAAGAACACATTATACTTCCAAACTATTTTAACAGGTCTTAAACACCATTAATAATTCACTGAACGTAATGTGCAAAATACTTAATGCGGGAAAGAAGGCCGTCTTATCAGTTTCCTCAAACAATTGATATTTCAGAATTTCTGTAATTGATATTTCAGAAGTCCGCAGAATAATAACTCTTAAATAAAGTTGTTTCAGAGCTTATAGAATATGCGGAAGTTACTTTGTGATCTTAATGATTGGCTTGTAGATACTACCTTTTAATGCATAGATGTTCATATAGTAATTCGTAGAAGCTCTTCCAGAAAGTATAAATAATCGGGTTTCTGGAAATTGCTCTAAAAATGAGATCAGATTATTGTTTTAATGTTTGTTTTGCTCAATCTGTATCAATCGGTTTTTTTTTATTTAAGAAATTTATCCAGCGATTCAGATTATTGTGGCCCTTTTCAATTTAACCTACAAAAATCATACCAGACTCACATGAAAAGAATACAAAAACAACTTGACAAAAAAGACAAAAGAAAATTAAGATTTCTCCAGAAATGAAGAAATTTGCATATACGTGAAGGTCTTACACATTCTACCTAAATCAAAGAAATTATTTCTAATAACAGAGAAGGTAAATTTTAAAGATGTAGGAGATTCTTATTTTGAAAAAATAACATCCAGGCAAAAAAAGATGGAGTTTCAGAAAAAATGCACATTGTATTCGATGGTTAGAGAAATATTTAACGGAATTAAAATATATCCGGCTACTTAAAAGAAATGCATTTCATCTTTCTATCTTTTTTTCACATCACTTTATAAATAAAAATTGCGATAGAAAAATTGTTAAAAATAAATGAAAAAAAATGAATATACATTATTATTAAAAAAATTCATAAAATGTGTTGTAAAAAACGGCTTTTGATTTCAAAGAAATTCGGTACTAATTTTTATTAGTGTCATTGTTCAAGACATTCGCTTTGATGTGTTTTTAAATCTTTGAAATGCTTAATAAGCCCCGCAAAAAATATGCACTTTTTTTTTTTGATATCCTCAAAAAAAAAAAAAAAAGCACTGAAATTTTATTTGTGAAAGCATAAAGGTGAGATGGCGTTAAAATTAAAAATCAAACTTTTGCAATGTCGCCTCGAGTTACGTTTTTAATTAACACAAAATAAAAGAGTTTTGAATATCCGTAACTTTTTAATGTTTGTTACACGAATATTATTTTTATATCAAAAAAATTAAATCTATTTTTTTAAATATTTTCTTAGTGCATGGCATATTATAAACTCAAATAATTAGATACTAATTAATATGAATAATTTTGTTGCATTAATTAATTCGTTTGATAGATAGTATATAATTCAAGATTCATAAGCGAAAAATAAAATGGTCGAAAAATATATTATAACTATTAATAGTGTTTAATTATTGTTATTATATTAGATTATTTATAGTTCTTATTGTTTTCTGGAGTTAACAAATATTATATTAATCCTGAAATTAAAATTATAATAAAGTATGTAGTTGAACTTAATGAAATAAAAGTAATGCAGCAACAAAAAAAGTTGTACATCTCCTACTTTACCTTGTGACGATTGTTAAATCATATTATGTCAGCCATCTTATTTATTATTATTATTAACTCTATAATTAATCTCAACAAAAACCTAAAGTAAATTTAGATTTATGTAGTTAATTTTTGATAAAATGTATGATACTCACACATTTTGCAAAAAAGACGCCGTAGAATATGGTGTGACGTGTTAAATTCTTTTCAGTTGTGGTATCATTACCACTTGTTGTATCACGCCGTGTTATAATTAAGGTCCGCCGCAGATCAGGTGCTGTAGATTTGTCGTAGACTCGAGAACTCTGAAAATCTCTCACCTTAGAGAGTGAACTGCACTTGTGATACCTTTAATATCTTTATATATACACAGTCAGTCACATTAATGTGACCACCACCTACTTTTACGTCAACGTGAAATAACCCATCACAAAAGGCAGGTGGCAGCACATTGCAGTGGAGTGTATATAAAGAATTCCACTTAATACCACTTAAATACCACTTAATACCACATTCTACACTCACTTAAAGCCAGAATATACAAGAGTGTATATTCTGGCTTTTGACAGTGGTCACATTAATGTGACTGGACTGTATATAACACATATATATATACACTTTAATACAATATACACTTTAATTTTTATTTACAGGCATTTATATATATATATATATATGTATAATGCCTGTAAACAAAAATTAAAGTGTTCAGATGAACCTGAAAGTGGCTCTCTTCTTGAAGCCATTATAGGTCTAGTAAGGCCGAAGCGTTATGATATATTCTATACAGTAACGGCACTTGACTTAGTTATTGAGTCAATATATCAATTTGTTGGGAAAATTAACATTTTCTTTGCAACTGATCCTTCTTTACATGAAAAGTTTTTAAATTTTTGAATTTGCAGAAAATCTTATCTTTTTTTTTTTTTTTAAATTGAATTCAGCTAAGCTTGAATTAATGCGAATGGAGAAAAGGAACAAAAAATTTAGGAAATTATAAGCATGTTGCAAATTTCAGATTAATAAAAATCATAAAACTCGGCAAGAAATTTTTTTAGGGAATTTTTTCTCCCTGTAATATTTATTAATTAACTTAGGACCAACAAAAGTTTTCTTCATTTATATGCTTCATTTACAAAAATTGAATCAGAGGAACTCCTACAAAACCTTATAATGCAATGTAAATCTGATTAATAATAAGGAAGAGTAAGTTATTTATGAAATATTTAACTGATTGTTATAGCTAAATAAAATCGGCGATGTTCTCATTAAGAGAAGTAGCGAAAATTAGTTATCATCCATTATGAAATGCGGCAAATTATATGTAAATTCCAAGATAAAAAGATTCAAAGAACCATACTTTCAGTTAAATAGATATCAATAAATAATATAAATAAGAATAATGTTTTATATCGGTACTTTAAATTCTATTTATGGACACATTTTGTTTTAAACTTTAACAATACTTCCATACAAAATTGGCAGTCTTTTTTCACAAAGAGAATACCTTATTATCTACGGAACATCAATAGTTATTTGCAGTTAATTTCCTATTAATTCTGAATTTCAGTTAAAAGTCTTTTTATTACTCTAAAGATTATTATCAAATTACAAAAGAACACTATACTTCCAAACTGTTTTAATAGGTTTTAAACCCCATTAATAATTTACAGTACATAATGTGCAAAATGCTTAATGCGGTGAAAGAAGGCCGGGACATTGACTCAATCACTATCTGCGTTCTTCCGCTGATTGCTTAAAAATTTCGAAATTGAGCCTGAAATGCCGCCTTATCAATTTCCCCCAACAAAGTCGCTGTCATTAATATTCCAGAGGTTCGCACAATAAGTAGAAATAAGGTTGTTTCAGGGCTTTTAGAACAGGCGAATGGAAGTTACTTTGTGATCTTAATAATTGGCTTGTAGACATTAAATTTTAATGCATAAGAGGTCATAAAGTACTTGGTATATGCTCTTCCAGAAAGTATGAATAATTTGATTTTCTGGAAATTTCTCTAAAATAAGATCAGATTATTGATTTAATGTTTGTTTACTCATTGTATATTAAGTATTCTATTTAAGGGTTCGTTCTAAACATTTTGTGCTACATAAAGCGCCGTTTATTATTTTTAAATTATGTGTGAACATGATGAGCTATAATCCCGGTGGGCATCGTATGTTGTAAAAAGAAAACTATTCAGAAAAATATGTTTCTAGAACTTTGGTGCAATATAGTCCCAACTTCTGATTATACAAACTGGACAACCGCCTAAACGGCTAAGTGGTATACAGTTTTCGGCATGATCGTCTGGGTTGCCTGCAAATATTTCAAAGAAATGCTGGTGGCTTGTCTCAATCAAAAAAAAGCTGATCTAATGAACATATACAACGCATTAGGATTTTCGACCCACCAAACTTTCCTCTTTCTGACTTGACAGAACCAATGAGATAGAGCTCGTCTCCCTCGTTGCTTGGCACTTCATGGCGAATACAAGATGGCGAGATTTTCTATAGTTTTCATACATTTTGCAACCATTTTAATTTCGCTTATTATTCTTTAATTATATAATATTTATCAAATGAGTAAATAATAATAAAGTCAACCAAATTATTCTTATTAATTACAGTATCTAACTATTTAAGTTTATAATATGCCATACACTAAGAAAAAAATTTAATTTCTTAATATATAAAAATAATATTCGTATAATAAACATTTCCATATATTTAAAAACTGTTTTATTCTGTGTTAAAAAAATGCAACTCGAGGCGATATTGCAAAACTTTATTTTTAATTTTAACGCCATACGTCATAACGTTTATACTTTTACAAAAAATATCAGTGCTTTTTTTTTTTTGGGGAATCACTAAAAAAAAAAAAACGCATTTGATTTTTTGGTGGCCTTATAAATATTTAAAAACCGGTAAAAACACATCAAAGCGAATGTTTTGAACAATGACATTAATAAAAATTAGTACCGAATTTCTTTGAAATCACTAGTCGTCTTTTACAACACATGGTATGAATTTTTTTAATAATAAAATATATTTTCATTCATTTTTCATTTATCTTTAACAATGCTTCTATCACAATTTTGATTTAAAAAGTGATGCGAAATAAAAATAGAAAGATAAAATGCAATTCTTTTAAGTAGCGATATTTTAATTCCGTTATATTTTCTCTAACCATCGAATACAATGTGCCTTTTCTCTAAAACTTTTTATGTGGATGTTTTTTTTTTTTTTTTTTTTTCAAAATAAGAATCACCTTCTTTTAAAATTTACCTTTCTCTGTTATTAGAAATAATTTGTTTGATTTCGGCAGAATGTGCAAGACCGTCACGTATATGCAAGTTTCTTAATTTCCAGTGAAATCTTAATTTTTTTTTTTTTTTTTTTTTTTTTTTTTTTTGTCTTTTTTGCCAAGTTGTTTTTGTATCCTTTTCATGTGAGTCTGGTATGACACATTTTTAAATTAAAATAAATAAAAGAACTTGCCAAATGCATTTTTTTGAAATGTGTTCTGTTCGATTCCTGAGTTTGTATAAATTATTTTTCCTTCTCTTTTTTTTTTAAATATTTCAAAGAGTTCAAAGCAGTTTTTGCAAACAGAGTTATTGAATTCAGGCTCTTTTTATTTTTCGTAAGAAAGATAAAGTACATAGATTTTAGAATGTGTGTATTATTTTGAATATTTGGAAAAAAAATTATAGCAGGATTTTCTTATACAATTGAACTAGTTCAATAAAAAATGTTATAAATTATGATGTTTTCTCCAAATGCAAAGCAAAGAAGATGTTCGCAAAATCAATTTTTGTTGTCATTATGTTTTATATATTATGGATTGAAATCTTGGATATTTTTTGGACGAGTTTTCTCAACATGAAATTTAATTTTGTTTGAACTTGTTCAAAATCTGATCTTTTTTTTCAATTGAATTACAACTCAGTTTGAACTAATGCAAAGGGAGAAAAGAGAAAAAAAGAATTTTGTAACTTAATTTTAGAAATTACAATCATGTTGCAGATTTTTGATTAATAAAAATCATGAAACTAGACAAGAAATTTTTTTACAGAATTTTTGTACCTGTAATATTTATTAACTTAAGAACCAATTAAATGTTCTGCATTTATATGTTTCCTTTACAAATTGAATCTTAGAAACTCCTACAAAATTTTATAATACGTTAAAAATCTGCATAATAGCAAGGAAGTGTAAGTTATTCTTGAAATATTTAACTAATTGTTATAGCTAAATAAATTGGGTAATGTGCTCATTAAGAGAAGTAGCAAAAATTAACTCTTATTCTTTATGAAATGTGGCAAATCATATGTAAATTCCAAGATTAAAAAAGTATCAAAGGAAAATTATTTTCAATTGAATAGACTTCCATAAACAATACAGATAAGAATAATGTTTATAGCAAAACTTTACATTCTATTTATGGACACATTTTTTGGTTCAAGTTTTAACAATACGTCGGTGCAAAATTGGAAGTCATTTTTCACAAAGAAAATAGGCTATTATCCATGGAACATTAATAGTTCTTTATAGTTAATTATCTATTAATTATGAATATCAGTTAAAAATCTTTTTACTGCGCTAAAGATTATTATCAGACTAACAAAAAAAAATACAATATACTTCCAAACTATTTTAAAAGGTCTTAAACCCCATTAATAATTTACAGAACATAATGTGGAAAATACTTAATAAGGGGAAAGAAGGTCGGGACATTTATTCAATCACTATCTGCGTTCTTCCGCTGATTGCTTAAAAATTTCGAAGTTGAGGCTGAAAGGGCGTCTTATCAATTTCCTCAACAAAGTCGCTGCAATTAATATTCCAGAGTTCCGCACAATAACTGTAAATAAAGTTGTTTCAGAGCCCTTTAGAACAGGCGAGTGGAAGTTACTTTGTGATCTTAATAATTGGCTTGTAGACATTAAGTTTTAATGCACTGGAGGTCATGAATTATTTAGTAGATGCACTTTCAGAAAGTATAAATAATCCGATTTTCTGGAAATTGCTCTAAAAAATAAGATAAGATTATTGTTTTAATGTTTGTTTGGCTGAATCAGTATTAAAAGTTCTATTTAAAGGTTCGTTCTAAAAAAATTTTACGATTTAAAGTGTTCGATTATGGTTTTTTAATTATATGTTATCGTGATGAGTTGGGATCCCAGTGTGCATCATTACTTGTAAAAGAAACACAGAAATGTATGGTCCTAGAACTGCGGTGCAATGTAGATCTACCTCCTGGTGGTGCACCCTAGGCCACGTTCTAAACGTCTAAATGTTTTAAAGTTTTCGGCAAGTTCGTTCGGTTGGCCTATGTGTATTGCAACGAAATGCTTTTGACTTGTCTTAATAAACAAGAACTGATCTAACAAACATCTACATCGAATTGGGATTTTCGACCCACTAAACTCTCCTCTTTGTGATTTGGCAGGACTGATGAACCGAGCTCATCTCTTTCGTTGCTTGACACTTGTCACTACGATTATCGTTTTTCTTTCTTTCGGTGGTTCAATTTTTTCTGGTTAGTCGCAGCTTTCTGATGGTTCGAGAAGTTTTGATCAATCCATACAAACATTTATGGAATCTTCATTTATTTACAAGCACTATTTACAAAGATATACAGGGTTGATGGTAACATCTCAAAGGCAAAAGCTAAACTAGAAGAAGAATGTTCTTTTTAGAATAAAACAACTCGTTTCCACAGCAACAGCTGGTCTCCACGGCAACAGCCCGTTTCCAAGCAACCAACAGCCCATCTCCACGGCAACAGCGCAATTCTGAATCGGTTCCAAACGATTTCTATAAAAACTACCACGTGACGCTGCGTGGCCTGAATAAAAGCATGCAAATTCCAACAACACTTCATGGCGAATCCGATACGGCGCGATTATCAATAATTATAATATATTTTGCAACCATTTTATTCTCGCTTATTAATCTTGAATTATATACTATCTATCAAACACAATAATAATAAATACAACTAAACTATTCATATTAATTACATTATGTAATTATTTGAGTTTATAATATGCTATGCAATAAAAGAAATATTTAATTTTTTTTTTACATAAAAATAATATTAATATAGTAAACATTAAAGTTCCGGATATTTAAAAACTCCTTTACTTTGTGTTAATTAAAAATGTAACTCGAGGCGATATTGGAAAATTTTTTATGGCGATCTCACCTGGCGATTTTATCTCACCTATATACTTTTACCAATATAATGTCAGTACTTTTTTTTTTGTGGCTATCACCAAAAAAAAATGTGCATATAGGTTTTTCGGACTTATTAAGCATATCAAAGATTTAAAAGCTGATAAAAATACACATCAAAGAGAATGTTTTGAACAATGACATTGTCATTGAAATTTCTTTGAAATCACAAATTGTTTTTGAAACATCTTATGATTTTCTTTTAATAATAATATATATTTTCCTTCATTTTTTTCATTTATCTTTTAGCAATGTTTCTATCACAATCTTTATTTAGAAAATGATGTGAAAAAAAGTAGAAAGATAAAATGCATTTTTTTTAAGTAGCCGGATATATTTTAATTCCATTAAATTTTTCTCTAACCATCGAATACAATGTGCCTTTTTTGAAACTCATGTTTTTTTACGTGGAAGTTTTTTTCAAAATAAGAATCTCCTACATCCTTAAAATTTACCTTTCTCTGTTATTAGAAATAATTTGTTTGATTTCGGTAGAATGTGTAAGACAGTCACGTATATGCAAATTTCTTAATTTCCGGTGAAATATTAATTTATTATTTTTTTTTTCCCCCTTTTTGGCCAAGTGTTTTTTGTATTCTTTTCATGTGAGTCTTTTATTATTTTTCTTCTTAAAATATCAGACTGAAAAGGGCCACTATAAACTGAATCGCCGGAAAAATTTTCATATTAAAATAAATAAAAGAACTTGCCAAATGCGATTTGTTTTGTAATGTGTTCTGTTCGATTCCTGAGTTCGTATAAATTATTTTTCTTGTCTTTTTTTTTTTTTAATATTTCAAAAGTTCAAAGCAGTTTTCTGCAAACAGAGTTATTGAATTCAGGTTCTTTATTTTTCTTCAGAAAGATGAAATACATCGATTTTGGAATGTTTTTATTAATATTTCCTTGAAATCTCGTGTTATATATATTATTTTGAATAGAAGTTTGGAAAAAATAATTCTAGCCGGATTTTTATGCAGTTGACAGAATATTTCTAAATGAAATAAATGTAAAAATTATAATATTTTTAAAAATGCAATTTTCCAAAAAAAATTATCCTCAAAATCAATTTGGTACTATGCAGCAATTATGATTCATGTATATTGTTATTAATTATTTTTTGTACACACTATTTTTTGACGAGTTTTCTTTTACATGATTTATTTATTTATTCATTTATTTTTATCTTTTTTTTTTTTTTTGAACTTGTTCAAATTTTGAGCTATTTTTTTTTAAATAGAATTGCAGCTAAGCTTGGAGAAATGGAAAAAGAATGGAAGAAATGGAAAAAAGGAAAAAAATTAATTTTAGGCAATTTTCAATCATGTTGCAAATTTTTGATTAATAAAAATCATGAAACTACAAAAGAAATTTTCTTTTTAAATTCTATTGATGGACACATTTTTAAGTTTGAACAATACACCCATCAAAATTAGAAGTCTTTTTTTTCACAAAGATAACACATTAAAGAACTATCAATGTTCAACAGATAATAGAATTAATTTTCTATTAATTTTGTATTATAGTTAATTTTTTGATTAATAAAAATTATGAAACTCGACAAGAAATTTTTTATATAATTTTTTGTACCTGTAATATTTATTAACTTAAGAACCAATTAAATATTGTTCTGCATTTATATGTTTCGTTTACAACATTGAATCTTAGAAACTCCTACAAAATTATATATATATGGACACATTTCTGTTTTAAATTTTAACAACATACCCTTGCATAATTGAAAGCCTTTTTTCACAAATAAAATGCGTAATCATCTATGAAAGATTAATAGTTCTTTATAGTTAATTATCTATTAATTCTGAATATCAGTTAGCGGAAGTTAAAAATATTTTTACAACGCTAGAGATTCTTATCAGATTATCAAAGACCACACTACACTTCCTAACTAATTTAATAGGTCTTAAACCCCATTAATAATTCACATAACATAATGTGCAATACTGAATGCGAGGAAAAGAAGGCCGGGACATTCACTGAATCACCATCTGTGTTCTTCCGCTGATTGCTTAAAAATTTCGAAGTTGAGGCCGAAATGCCGCCTTATCAATTTCCTCAACAAAGTCGCTGTCATTAATATTCCAGAGGTCCGCACAATAACTGTAAATAAAAGTTGTTTCAGAGCTTTTAGAACAGACGAACGGAAGTTACTTTGTGATCTTAATAATTGGCTTGTAGATATTAAGTTTTAATGCACAGGAGGTCATAAAGCACTTAGATGCTCTTCCACAAAGTATAAATAATCCGATTTTCTGGAAATCGCTCTAAAAATAAGCACAGATTATTGTTTTAATGTTTGTTTGGCTGATTCGTTATAATCGTTCTAAAAGTTGTGTACTATTTAAAGAGTGAGTTGTGTACTATTTATTGTGTGAACATGATGAGTTAAGATCCCGGTGTGCATCGTAAATTGTAAAAAAGAAAACAATTCAGAAATATATGTTTCTAGAACTGGTGTGCAATGTAGACCTACTTCCTAATGGTGCACCCTGGGTAACGTTCTATACGCCTAAGTGGTATATAAGTTTTCGGCATGATCGTCCGGTTGGCCAGCGTGTATTGCAATGAAATGCTGGTGGCTTGTCCATATCAAAAAGAACTGATCAAATGAACATCTACATCACATTTTGATTTTCGACCCACAAATTGCCCTCTTTGTGATTTGGCAGAACCAATGAACCACATTCATCTCCATCGTTGGCTTGGCACTTCAAGGCGAATGCAAAGCGGCGAGATTACTAATAATTATAATATATTTTGAAACCATTTTATTCTCGATTATTAATCTGGAATTATATACTATTTATCGAACAAATTACTAATAAATACAACCAAATTATTCATGTTAATTAGAGTATCTAATTATTTCAGTTTGTAATATGCCATACATGAAAAAAATATGTATAATTCATTATTATATAAAAATAATATTCGTATAGTAAACATTAAAGTTCCGTATATTTAAAAACTCCTTTATTTTGTGTTAATTAAAAATGTAACTCGAGGTGATATTGCAAAAGTTTAATTTTTAATTTTCATGTCCTCTCACATTTATACTTTCCCAAAAAAAATGACAGTGCTTTTTTTAGTGGATATCACAAAAAAAAAAAAACGCATATGGTTTTTTTTTTTTTTTTTTTTGAGGCTTATTAAGCATTTCAAAGATTTAAAAACCGGTAAAAAAATACATCAAAGCGAATGTTTTGAACAGTGACATTCATAAAAATTAGCACCGAATTTCTTTGAAATCTCAAACCGTTTTTTACAACACATCTTATGAATTTTCTTTTTAATAATATATTTTCATTAATTTTTCATTTATCTTAAACAATGTTTCTATAACAATTTTTATTTAGAAAAGCAATTTTTTTCTTTTTAAGTAGCAGGATATATTTTAATTCAGTTAAATTTTTCTCTAACCATCGAATACAATGGTTTTTTTTTTTTTTTTATTTTTTTTGTTTTTTTTTTACGTGGATGCTTTTACAAAATAAGAATCTCCTACATCTTTAAAATTTACCTTTCACTGTTATTAGAAATAATTTGTTTGATTTCGGTAGAATGTGTAAGACCGTCACGTATATGCAAATTTCTTAATTTTCGGTGAAATCTTAATTCTTTTTTTTGTCTTTTTTGCGAAGTAGTTTTTGTATTCTTTTCATGTGAGTCTGGTATGATTTTAGTTAAGATATAACTGAAAAGGTTCACAATAACCTGAATCGCTGGACAAATTTTCAAATTAGAATAAATAAAAGAACTTGCCAAATGCGATTTGCTTTTTAAATGTGTTCTGTTCGATTCCTGAGTTTGTATGAATTATTTTTTGTATTTTTTTTTTTTTTTTTTTTTTAATATTTCAAAGAGTTCAAAGCAGTTTTCTGCAAATAGAGCTATTGAATTCATTAAGTTATGAATTCAGGTACATTTAATTTTCCTGAAAAAGATAAAGTACGTCTATTTTAGAATGTTTTTATTAATGTTTCTTAGAAATCTCGCCTTATATGTATTATTTTGAATAGAAGTTTGGCAAAAAGTAATTCCAGCAGAATTTACTTATACATTTGAACGAATATTTCTTCATGAAATAAATGTTAAAAGTTATATTTTTATTTAAATATTGAAGATTATTTACAAAATCAAAGCAGTTTTCTGCAAACAGAGTTATTGAATTCAGGTTCATTTATTTTTCTTAAAGATGGAGTACACTGATTTTAAAATGTTTTTATTAATGTTTCCTAGAAATGTCGTCTTATATGTATTACTTTAAATAGTAGTTTGGAAAAATAATTCTAGCAGGATTATCTTATGTAATTGAACGAATATTTCACCATGAAATGAATATTAAAAATTACGATATTTTTTTTAAAGCAAAGCAAAGAAGATTATCATCAGAATCAATTTGGAATTGTTCAGTGATTATCATGCATATATAATGGATTAAGATATTGACTATTTTTGACGGAGTTTTAATTCTTTAATGTTACTTTTTCTAAACACTTAATAACTTTTCTTTAAAAACTTCCATGTAAGTAAAATATGTATGAGCCTGATGGCTGATTGACTAGTGCTCTGGCGGTAGGTCCCATAGGTATATAATTCGAGTCCCGGCAATGCCATGCAGGCTTGTAGTGGTTCAAAAATCCACTTTAAAACCGAAGGTCCCTGTCTAATCTAACTGTTGGGCGTAGGGTTGACACCCCCAAGCTTAAAAAGATAGCATTTTCTGTCTCGAAATCTGGCAGTTGGCAGACGGCCTTGTGCCACCATTGGGCTGTTGCGCCGATGTAGAAAATATGTGTATTGTTCGTCGTGTGAGTTTATCTGCTGTCTACGAGAACAAAATAATTTTTATTTCCAAAATACATTTTTATTCATTTGAATTCTATTTAACTGGAAAATTACCTATTCTGGAAATTTTTTATCCGAGTACCTTATTTTATATCTTTCATAAAATTAAAGGATACAAATAATATTAAAGCTTTCATGCTTATCAATTTGTATTTTGCAAATTTGCAATTATTTGCTATTAAATGTTTACATGCATTATATAAATACATTTAATGCTTATAAATCTGCGATATTTTCGCATTTTGAAATATTTGTTTCATGGTACAAATGTAATTTATTATCTTTTGTGTGTTTTTGTAAATTTATTTCTGATTAATACATATATCTTCTAGAGGTATTTTATAATTATGTAAATATCTTAATTGCCTTCCATAAACAGAGTTGAGAATTTTTTGATGATTTAACCTGGGTTTGCATATAATTTCAACCCACCACCTAAGTTTGGGCATATGTAAGTAATCTAAAAGTTGGGCAACCAGATTATAACAATTAGGTTGAGATAACTAAACACATGTTGGAGAACTCACAGATTTATTCTCTGACAAACACGAACAAACACACATAGAATTAGCGACATACAATATTTAATACATTTAAAGAGAGATAATTATAGACTTATAGAAGGATTCCATTTTTAAGCCGAAAATCCGATACTCTGCTAAGCGCAGGACGAGCGAAATATACTTCTTCTCCGGGTGAGAGCCTGTAGGCCAATTAATATGCAAGGTTGCGTTAAATTTATTTCCCCCTCGGAATGAGAGACTATAAATTAAACATTTCTCAGCGGCAACGCAAATTGCGCTGTACTTCTTCTCGGATGAGAATCTCGAGGCTGGACTGTCCATTTCACCTGAACGGTAGAGGGGAGGGGCTCTCTTTTCAATGCGTAGGAAAAAGAATGATTACAGTACTAATTATAAAAAATTTACATTTAAAAACGTTTTATTTATTAAAAACTTAAGAGATGGCCATTTGAAACATTTACTTCAATATAAATAAAAAAAAACCTTTTCATGTGAATATTTTTTAATAAAACTGCATTTTACTTTAAGATTCAATGTAGATGGACGAAAAAAAGTTCCAGTTCCGCTGTTTTGGAATTTATTTAAATGTAAAAGAGAAGTTTTAGAATATTATTACATACATTGTAATTTAGTAAATTAATTACATGATATTTAATAACATTTCAGTGGCCTCGCACGAATATTTTGGCTCAGATTCAAATTTCACTTTTAAATTAATACATTAAATAAACTAAATGGATTTAGGAACAATGCTTAGAAAAATTAATATAAGTATTATTTAAGTGTTTTTTGGATATTTTTTTCGCTTGGTATATTATTTCTAATTCTTAAAGAATGAATACATTATTCGAGAAATACCACAAACTGAGAAATTTATCTTCGTAGAATATTTTGAAATGGGTTTTTTTTGTATTTTAAAAATTATCTATAACATTTATCTATAAACATATTTATAGAATAAATAACAGAATATTCTTTAATCTTGTAATCTTAATCTTTTGCCTGTCCAATAGCATGTTTAATGCAATAATTTCTTTTTTACTCTAAGTTTTAAGTTTAAATTAATTATACATGCATATGCAGAAATTATGTTCCATTTATTTCTTAGAGTTATGCATTTGAATTTTTAAATTTTGTTTTTAAAATAGTTTGTGAGGAATTTAAATGAAAACAATTTTGCAGAATTTTTGTAAGCATTTTATTTTTACTATGTACGTATACCAAATGTATGTTGCTGGAGAAATTTTAATGCATTTTGCATGTATTTAAATGAATAAACATTTCTATGAGAACCTTAAAATGGGAAAAATATTTCTATACTTTTCAATTTTTTTTTGTACATTCTTCATAAATTTCAAAGAATTTCGGTATATTTTTCGTAGAAATACCATTTGTCTTAGTTATTGGAATAATTACTGAAAGGAATCATATGTATTCAATATATCATTTTGTTGGAAAAATGAAAATTTTTTTGCTACCTATCTTACTCAATTTTTACTTTTCTTGTTTGCTTCATATCCTTCTCTACTTTTATTGTTCCCTTTTTGAATCTGTTATATGAACTTTAAATTTCTTTGATGTTGCTCATGATTTAATTCTTAAAACTAAAAAAAAAAAATAATAATAATAATTGCAGCTAAGTTTGAACTAATGTAAATGGAAAAAAAGAGAAAAAAATGGATTAATTTCAGGAAAATTTCAGGAAATTCCGAACCAAGTTGCAGATTTTGATTAATAAATCATGTTACTCGACAAAAAAAAGATTTTCCAGGATGTTTGTACCTCTAATATTTAACAATTAATTTAAGGACCAAGAAAAATATTCTGCATTTATATGTTTCATTTATTAAATTGAATCTTAGAAACTTCTACAAAATTTTACAGTACATTATAAATCTTAATAATAAATAAGCTATATATAAGAAGGTGAACGTTTCAAGATTTCTTTAAATATTCATTTGAATTGTTATAATGGAAATACTTTCCGACCCTGAAGTTTATTATATCTATCCTAGCATAGATAGGGGGGAGCTTTCGATTTAGCAAAACGTTCTCAGCGCAAAACCACAATACTTTTTCCAGGAATTTTTTTCCGGTTTCTTATTCAAATGTTTATTTTCCAATATTTTGATCCTCTACCTCAACACTAGGTAATTGTAGCTGTTTCCGCATTACTCATACACTCTAGGTGAATCTTTTTCTTCATTGGTGAAGAAGAAGATTGATGACCCCATGATGGGTCAACGGAAGTCTGCCTACCGCAGATTTAGAGACAGATCTTCTTCTTCATTGGTGAAGAAGAAGATTGATGACCCCATGATGGGTCAACGAAAATCTGCCTTCTGCAGATTTAGAGACAGATCTTCTTCATTGGTGAAGAAGAAGATTGATGACCCCATGATGGGTCAACGGCAGTCTGCCTACTGCAGATTTAGAGACAGATCTTCTTCATTGATTGGTGAAGAAGAAGATTGATGACCCCATGATGGGTCAACGGCAGTCTGCCTACTGCAGATTTAGAGACAGATCTTCTTCATTGGTGAAGAAGAAGATTGATGACCCCATGATGGGTCAACGGCAGTCTGCCTACTGCAGATTTAGAGACAGATCTTCTTCATTGGTGAAGAAGAAGATTGATGACCCCATGATGGGTCAACGGCAGTCTGCCTACTGCAATTTAGAGACAGATCTTCTTCTTCATTGGTGAAGAAGAAGATTGATGACCCCATGATGGGTCAACGGCAGTCTGCCTACTGCAGATTTAGAGACAGATCTTCTTCATTGGTGAAGAAGAAGATTGATGACCCCATGATGGGTCAACGGCAGTCTGCCTACTGCAGATTTAGAACAGATCTTCTTCATTGGTGAAGAAGATTGATGACCCCCATGATGGGTCAACGGCAGTCTGCCTACTGCAGATTTAGAGACAGATCTTCATTGGTGAAGAAGAAGATTGATGACCCCATGATGGGTCAACGGCAGTCTGCCTACTGCAGATTTAGAGGACAGATCTTCTTCATTGGTGAAGAAGAAGATTGATGACCCCATGATGGGTCAACGAAAATCTGCCTTCTGCAGATTTAGAGACAGATCTTCTTCATTGGTGAAGAAGAAGATTGATGACCCCATGAAGGTCAACGGCAGTCTGCATACAACAGATTTAGAGACAGATCTTCTTCATTGGTGAAGAAAGATTGATGACCCATGATGGGTCAACGGAAATCTGCCTACTGCAGATTTAGAGACAGATCTTCTTCTTCATTGGCGAAGAAGAAGATTGATGACCCCATGATGGTCAACGGCAGTCTGCCTACTGCAGATTTAGAGACAGATCTTCTTCATTGGTGAAGAAGATTGATGACCCCATGATGGGTCAACGGCAGTCTGCCTACTGCAGATTTAGAGACAGATCTTCTTCATTGGTGAAGAAGAAGATTGATGACCCCATGATGGGTCAACGGCAGTCTGCCTACTGCAGATTTAGGAGACAGATCTTCTTCATTGGTGAAGAAGAAGATTGATGACCCCATGATGGGTCAACGGCAGTCTGCCTACTGCAGATTTAGAGACAGATCTTCTTCATTGGTGAAGAAGAAGATTGATGACCCCATGATGGGTCAACGGAGTCTGCCTACAACAGATTTAGAGACAGATCTTCTTCTTCATTGGTGAAGAAGATTGATGACCCCATGATGGGTCAACGGCAAATCTGCCTACTGCAGATTTAGAGACAGATCTTCTTCTTCATTGGCGAAGAAGAAGATTGATGACCCTTATGATGGGTCAACGGCAGTCTGCCTACTGCAGATTTAGAGACAGATCTTCTTCATTGGTGAAGAAGACGATTGATGGCCCCATGATGGGTCAACGGCAGTCTGCCTACTGCAGATTTAGAGACAGAAGATGGTTTGTTTTCCCAGGGTACGGTAGTCAGCACTACTTCGAACGCTCTATAGTCACATTTTGACCGGAACCTACGGTTTAAAGAGGATTCCTAATCACTACAAACATCCATGGCATCGCCAGGATTTGCACCGAAATCTAAGGTACCAAACACGAGCGCTAGTCATTCGGCCATCAGGCTCCCAGCTGATTGCTACGGCTAAATAAAATCGTTTATGTGCTTATTAACAGAAGTAGCAAAACTTGCTGTTATCCTTTATGAAACGTAATAAATCAAATGTAAATTCCAAGATAAAAAAAGGGTCATAGAATATTATTTTCAGAATAGATATCGATAAATAATATAAATAAGAAAAACTTTTTAAATTATATTTCATGGGGAAATTTCTATTTTAAGTCTTTACAGGAAATGCATAAATGGAAGTATTTTTCACAAATAAAATACGTTATTATCTGTGGAACATTAATAGTTCTTCATAGTTAATTTTCTAATAATTCTGACTATCAGTTCAAAATCCTTTTACTAGGCCAGATATTATTATCAGATTAACAAAGAACACACTATACTTCAAACTATTTTAATAGGTCTTAAACCCATTAATAATTTACAGTGCATAATATGCGAAATGCTTAATGCGGGAAAGAAGACCGGGACATTGACTCAATCACTATCTGCGTTCTTCCGCAGAGCGCTTAAAAATTTTGAAGTCAAGGCTGAAATTGCGTCTTATCAATTTCCTCAAACAAATTCGCTGTGATTAATATTCCAGCGGTCCGCACAATAACTGTAAATAAAGTTGTTTCAGAGCTTTTAGAACAGGCGAACGGAAGTTACTTTGTGATCTTAAAAATTGGCGTGTAGAAATTAAGTTTTAAGGCCTAGGAAGTCATAAAGTACTCAGTAGAAGCTTTTCCAGAAAGAATAAATAATCCGATTTTCTGGAAATTGCTCCAAAACTAATATCAGATTATTGTTTTACTCAATCTGTATTAAACGTTCTATTTAAAGGTTCGTTCTAAAATATATTTTATAAACGTTCTAAAAATTTTGTAGTATTTAAAACGCTCGATTACTTTTTTATTATATGTGTACATGTTGACTTAAGATCCCAGTGGGCTCTGTAAGTTGTAAAATAAATACAGAAATGTATGTTTCTAGAGCTGGGGTGCAATGTAGACCTACCTCCTAGTGGTGCACTTTGGGTTACATTCTGTACGGCTAAGTGGTCTACACAGTTTTCAGCTTGATCGTCCAATTGGCCTGCTTGTTTTGCAATGGAATGGTGGTGACTACCTCAATCAAAAGTACTGATCTAATGCACATCTACAGCGCATTGGGATTTTAACTCACCAAACTGCCCTCTTTGTGATTTGATAAGAATAAATAAACCGAGCTCATCTCCATCGTGGCTTGCCACTTTATGGAGAATCCGAGATGGCGTGATTATTAATAATTATAATACATTTTGCAATCATTTTATTCTCGTTTATAAATTTTAAATTATATACTATTTATCAAACGACTTAATGATAAATACAACTAAATTATTCATATTAATTGCAGTATCTAAATATTTGAGTTTATAATATACCATGTACTGAGAAAAAATAATTAATTTCTTAATATGTAAAAATAACATTCGAATAGTAAACATTAAAGTTCCGGTTATTTAAAAAATTCCTTTATTTCGTGTTAATTAAAAATGTAACTCGAGGCGATATTGCAAAATCTTAATTTTTTGATTTTAACTTCATCTCACCTTTATACTTTAGAAATAAAATGTCAGAGCTTCTTTTTCTGGATATCACCAAAAAAAAAGGGCATATAGTTTTTTAAAATACGGCTTTTTACATGTTTTTGAACACTGACATTCATAAAAATTAGTACAGAAATTCTTTGAAAATCACAAACCGTTTTTTTCTTCAAGGACATCTTATGAATTTTCTTTTAATAATATATATTTTCATCCATTTTTTCATTTATTTTTAGCAATGTTTCTATCGCAATTTTTATTTAGAAAGAGATGTGGAAAAAAATATAGAAAGATAAAAATGCATTTCTTTTAAGTAGCCGGATATATTTTAATTCCGTTAAATTTTTCTCTAACCATCGAATATAAAAGTGCCTTTTTTTTTAAACTAATTCTTTTTTTTTTTTTACGTGATGGTTATTTTTTTTTTTTTTTTTTCAAAAATAAGAATATCCTACATCTTTAAAATTTACCTTTCTCTGTTATGAGAAATAATTTGTTTGATTTCGGTAGAATGTGTAAGACCGTCCCGTATATGCAAATTTCTTAATTTCCGGTGAAATCTTCATTTTTTTTGTCTTTTTGCCGAGTTGTTTTTGTACTCTTTTCATGCGACTCTGGTATAATTTTTCTTATTAAGATATAACTGAAAAGGGCCCCAATAATCTGAATCGCTGGGCACATTTTCGAATTAAAATAAATAAAAAGAACTTGCCAGATACGATTTGTTTTGAAATGTGATTTGTTTGATTTTTGAGTTTGTATAAATTATTTTTCTTGTCTTTTTTTAATATTTCAAAGAGTTCAAAACAGTTTTCTGCAAACAGAAGTTATTGAATTCATGTTCATTTATTTTTCTTAAGAAAGATAAAGTACATCGATTTTAGAATGTTTTTATTAATGTTTCTTAGAAATCTCGTTTTTATGTTTATTATTTTTAATAGAAGTTTAGAAAAATAATTCAGCGGGATTTTCTTATGCAATTGACAGAATATTTCTACATGAAATAAATGTAAAAATTATAATATTTTTTTTTCACATGCAAAGCAAAGAAGATTATTCGAAAAAAATTAATTTTGTATTGTCCAACATTTATCATACCTATATAATGGATTAAGATCTTCACTATATTTTGGTGCTCAAAATCTGATAATTTGTTTTTAAACGAATTGTAGCTAAGATTCAACTAATGCGAATGGGGAAAAGGACAATAAGAATTCTGCAACTTAATTTTTAGGAAATTCCGCATCAATCATGTTGAAAATTTTGGATTAATAAAAATCAAGAAACTCGACAAGAAATTTTTTACAAAAAATGTTGAACCTGTGATTAATTAATTTAAACTTGTAATTTAAAATAATAAATTTAAAAATGATATTTTAAAATTGGTCCTTAATTAATTTAAGGACCAAGAAAAAAAGTTCTGCATCTATAAGTTTCGTTTACAAAATTTAATCATAGAAAGTCGTACAAAATTTTACATCATAAATCTGAATAATAATAAGGTATCAGTAAGGTATACTTGAAATATTCAGCTGATTGTTATATCTAAATAAAATCAGTAATGTGCTTATTAAGAGAAGCAGAGAAAATTGCTTTTATCCTTTATAAAATGCGGCAAATTATATGTAAATTCCAAGTTAAAAAGTAGTCAAAGATCATTATTTGCAGTTAAATAGATAGATAAATAATATAGATAAAAAATAATGTTTATATCGATACTTTAAATTCTATTTATGGACACATTTTAGTTTTATGTTTTAACTATACATCCATACATAATTGGAAGTCTTTTTTTCATATAGAAAATGCATTATTATCCAAGGAACATTAATAGTTTAGTTAATTATCTATTAATTTTGAATCTTTGAACTTGAATCTTTTTACTGCGCTAGAGATTATTATCAGAATATCAAAGAACACACCGTACTTCCAAACTGTTTTAATAGGTCTTAAACCCCATTAATAATTCACAGTACATAATGTGCAAAATGCCAAATGCGTGGAAAGAAGGCCGGGAGATTTACTCAATCACTATCTGCGTTCTTCTGCTGATTGCTTAAAAGTTCCAAGTTGAGGCTGAAAGGGCGTCTTATCAATTTCCTCAACAAAGTCGCTGCAATTAATATTCCAGAGGTCCGCACAATAACTGTAAATAAAATTGTTTCAGAGCTTTTAGAATCTGCGGACGGAAGTTACTTTGTGATCTTAATGATCGGCTTGTAGATATTAAATTTTTAATGCATAGGCGGTCGTAAAGTACTTGGTATATGCTCTGCCAGAAAGTATAAATAATCCGATTTTCTGGAAATTGCTCTGAAAACGAGATCAGATTATTGTTTTAATGTTTGTCTATTTAAAAGATATGTTCTAAATGTTATAAAATTTTGTAATATTTAAAGTGTTCGATTATTATTTTTATTTATATGTGTACATGTTGAGTAAAAACCCCGGTGTGCCTCATAAGTTGTAAAGAAAATACAGAGATGCATATTTCTAGAACTGGGGTGCAATGTAGACTCACCACCTAGTGGTGCATCCTGGACAACGCTCTATGCGGCTACATGGTTTATAGTTTTCGGTAGGATCGTTCGGTTAGCCTGCGTGTATTGCAATGGAATGCTGATAAAAGTACTGATTTAATGAACATTTATATAGCAATGGGATTTTCGAACAACCAAACTGTCCTCGTGATTTAGTAGAAAAAAATTTATAAACAGTTATAATACATTTTACAACCATTTTACTTTCTCTTATTAATCTTGAACTATATACTATATATCAAATGAATTATTAAAAATACATATACCACAAAGTTATTCTCATTAATTACAGTATCTAATTATTTGTGTTTATAATATTCCATCCACTAAGAAGAAGAAATATGTTCAATTTCTTAATAAGTAAAAAATAATATTCGTCAAGTAAACAAAGTTCCGGATATTTAAAAACTCCTTTATTTTATGTTAATTAAAAATGTAACTCGGGGCGATATTGCAGAAGTTTAATTTTTAAATTTAACGTAATCTCACCATAATACTTTTACAAATAAACCTTTATAATTTTAAAATATAATTATTTTGTGGATACCAACAAAAAAAAAAAGTGCATATAGATTTTTTTTTTTTTTTTTTTTTTTTTTTTTGGAGGAGGGGGAGGGCTATAAAGCATTTGAAAGATTTAAAACTGATAAAAAAAAAAAACATCAAAGCAAATGTTTCCAACAATGACATTAATAAAAATTATCACTGAATTTCTTTGAAGTCACAAGCCGTTTTTTTTGCAACACATCTTGTGAATTTTCTTTTAATATATATTTTCATTCATTTTTACATTTATCTTTAGCAATGTTTCTATCACGATTTTTATTTATAAAGTGAGGCGAGAAAATGGAAAGATAAAATGAATTTCTTTTAAGTAGCCGGATATATTTTAATTCCGTTAAATTTTCTCTAACCATCGAATACAATGTGCCTTTTTTTCTAAAACTCATTCTTTTTTTTACGATGAAGTTTTTTTCAAAATAAGAATCTCCTACATCTTTAAAATTTACCTTTCTCTGTTATTAGAAATAATTTGTTTCATTTTGGTAGAATGTGTAAGACCGTCACGTATATGCAAATTTCTTAATTTCCGGTGAAATTTTAATTTATTTATTTATTTATTTATTTTTTTTTCCAAGTTGTTTTTGTATTCTTTCCATGTGAGTCTGATATGATTTTATCCGTATATTAAACTGAAAAGGGCCACAATAAAATGAATCGCTGGACACATTTTTAAATTAAAATAAATAAAAGAACTTGCCAAATGTGATTTGTTTTGAAATGGGTTCTGTTCGATTCCTGAGTTCGTAAATTTTTTTTTCTGATATTTCAAAGAATTCAAAGCAGTTTTCTGCAAACAAAAGTAGAATTGAATCAGGTTCATTTATTTTTCCTGGGAAAGATAAACAACATCGATTTTAAACTGTTTTTTATTGATGTTTCTTAGAAATCTCGTCTTATATCTATTATTTTGAATAGAAGTTCGGAAAAAAATAATTCTTGTAGGATTTTCCTTATACAATTGAATGAATATTTCTTCAGGAAATAAATGTTAAAAATTAAGATATTTTTCCAAAGCAAAGATTATTCACAAAATCAATTTTGTATTTCAAGCAATTGGGATACACATATAATGGAATAAGATATTAACTACGTTTTGGACGAGTTTTAATTCATAACTTCATAACTTTTCATTAAAAAAATTCATTCAAGTAAAATACATGCATGGCCTGATGGCCTATTGACCAGTTCTCTAGCTCTCGTTGCCCCAGGTTTCTGGTTCGAATTCCGGCGGTTGTTCTGGCGGTCTAATGGCCAGTTGGCTACCGCTCTGACCGTTTGGAACACAGGGTTCAGGTTCGAATCCTGGCGGTGGCATGGATGTTGTGAGTGATTCGGAATCCACGTTAAACTGTAGGTCCCGGTCTGTTTAGTCTAAAGTGTGCACAAGATGACCGTAGAGCGACGAACCAAAGCAAACCTTTCTTTCTGAATAGCTCAATCATTTAATTGTGTTTAAAAAAAATCCGAGGAATTATATTAGAAACATGAGGACCCTCCATTAGTTTTTAATGACAGAGATCGAGATTTCTAATATGAAAGCTCAACATTTAATTTTTGGAAGAAATTTTTTTTTTTTTAAAGTTAGCACTTTACTATTTGCTATTTTAAATATAATCTTCTGTTTCATGTTCACGGATAATTTTAAACAAATTACAAATATTGAAATTATTTCGTTTAAAATTTAAAGTTCTAAACTTAAAATCAAATCATTTCATTTTCATAATCATTTTTATTTTTATATAAATACCCAAAAATTCCTTTTGTAAAGGTCCTAGGCCTTATTATCACTAATTAATAAATATCTCTAAGATTTGTTAATAAGTTAATGTCATTTTAAGAAGTTAGTTTGCAAACAGATCCGTATTTTGAATTACGACAATATCATTTGATATATTAAAACTAATTTTTGCAATATGGTTTGTTACGTTTCAAAGTTTATTTATTTGATCATGATTTTTTCGTATTCTAATTAAAAATCAAATCATATTCGAAACATAATAAGTTTCAACGTATGGAAGGAAATAAAAACTAAATACAAATTAATCGAAGGTCTTTTAAATTGCGTCGAGGACTGGGTCGTATTGAGCATGTCCCTGTGAGCAGCCCCAAGTGGCCTGTACTCACTGTACAGACGAACGCTGTCACTCATTTAGCACTGCCCAGGGGGCACGTGTAGCTTGATGATATGCTACAAACGCAAGTAACACTACCCCCCTCCCAAAACGCTCTTCCGTCATATTAGACGGGGACCTACTGTTTAAAGTGGATTCTGAACCGCTACAAATATCTCAACACCAGCCTGTGGTATCGAGCTCCAGAGCGCTAGTCACTCGTCTATCAGGCCCCCTAATAGAAGATTATGCAAGATATAATATATTATCTGTTGAATTATTTGTTTGAGTTATTTAAAAAGTTAAGATTTTATATTTATTCTAAAATTTCTGCATAAACTTTAAAAATTATAATAGATTGTACATAATTATTATGAAAACAATACATCAATACCAAAACCATAAGTAATTCCTTCTACAGAAATTCTTCGTTGCAACATCATAAACTCATTTACCATCTCCACATTAAACTATAGGTATTGGTCTAATTAGCCTAAAGTGTATACAAAATGACAGTAGAGCCACAAACCATTTACCATCATCAGGCGTGTACCCAAGATTTTTTTTTTTTTTTTTTTTTGGGGGGTGCACAAAATAAACTGTAACCGTTTCAGAAAGCTGATTAGATCATACTAAACTATTGGAAAATATGTCTAAAGACGAATTTTCAATTAACATTTATGGATCATTTTTACATTGTGATAATTTTGATTTAAATGAGAACATTGAAACTAAAAAGTATTGGTGAAAATATTAAAATTTAATTTGTTAATTTAACATGAAATTATAAATTAAAATTCAATCTTTTTTCTTTTACCAGCTCATAGTTTACATTGTTCATGTCAATTTCAATATTTCGTCGAATATTTAATAAAGTAGACGTTTTTAACCCTGCTGTGTTTCTCAAATAGGTTTTCAGTCTTCACAACGTTTGAAAAATATATTTCATTCATGCATAATGTCAATGGTGTAGTGGCAAATATTAAGAAATATATATTAATTACTATATTAAAATATTAAGAAATATATATTAAGATATATGATCGAATTTCATTCGCCTAATGCTTCAATTACGTTTTGGCATATTGCAGTTTTGGAAATTTATGGAACCACAGTTTTAATTCCCTTTATAAAACGTTCTGGTTGAAATATCGTAGAATTTACTTCATTAACGAAATAGCCCCATGGTGGGCCGAAAAAGGAGGGAAATTACAAACATCCATGGCAATGCTAGGACTCAAACCTGAAACCTGTGGTACCAAGCCCAGAGAACTAGTATAAAATTTACACAAATCTAAAAAAATTACACAATCCTGTAACTTTGTTTCTGTCACTTTATAGTTACTTGGAAAAAAATATCCACATCTTTGTAATGTAGTTTTTGTGATTAATAAATCTCTTTCAATTGACTCAATAATTGATCTGAAATTAGTATATATCGTTTATTAGTAAATATAAAAAATTCTTAAATTGAATAGGCCGGCATATGTGGGAGGTAAAATACTCGGGGTTTTTAATTAGAATTGACTTTTGAACTAAATCACTAACAGAAGTAAAAAAAAAAAAAAATTTAATGAATTTTAGTATATTTGCGAATATAAATAATTTCTTCTTTTCGACAGCCCCATGGTGGGCCAAGACTGACTGCCTACTAGCAGATTCCGATTCTTTTTACTTGCAAGATTCTAAGCCCAAAATTCTACAGTCTATTAGACCGGGATCTATGGTTTAAAATGGATCCGAACCACTATAAATATTCATGGTAGCGCCGGGACTACAAAACTGCCAAACTCGCTGGCCACCGAGCGCCAGAGCAAGTTTGAGCACTATCGACCTCAATAAAATTTAATTCAGCCTAACTTTCTTTATCAGATTTTTGTAATAATTCGCACAAAGGAAATGTATAAGGCGAACCATTTATCTAATGCATGCATCGATACTAATGCAACTGTAATGGCATTTCGTCAGTAGACGACGTATCTCTGTCTAGACACAATTAAGTTATCTCTGTAAGACACGATTTCTTCCTGCTGTGTTCTATAGGACTGAAGCTGTCTAGCCCTAATAGGACAGTCACTCTATCCATCTAATAGGACAATTGCGTAATTTTTTTTCCTGTCGTACTACGGGGAATGTTCAATTTTGCTATCAATACATTTTGTCTTTTCGAAATATGAAAAAATTATAAATTTTATCAATTATGCTCAATGCTTTTTTCTATATCATTCCCTTTTATAGCATTTCCTATTGTCAAATTCAAATTGCTATACGAGCAATGCCCATAGAGTTCTTGAAAATATATTGGGTGGGTGCATAATTACAAGGCGTTTCTTTGGCGTGCTATATTTTAATAAAAATTTGCAATATTTTATAAATTTATGAATGAAAATATCCTTCTACTTTAGGTTATAAGAATGCATGTCTATAATCATACTCATATTCTTGATATTATGCTGCGCCACTTTGAGAAAAGATGGAAAGCAAGCAGTGCGCGTCATTTTTCGGTGAGGGGCCTCAACGAACTTTTAGGTGAAGGTACAATCAGCAGAGAATGTTTGGGCAAATGGGAATCAGTTATTCCAGTAGATGGTAACTATGCTACGGATTAATCATTTTAAAAAATGTTACTGTTGAATTTTTATGTTTCCTTTTTCATAATAAATAGTGTTCAAGAACGCCTGATAATATCATTGATAATTATGAACCAACCTAATAATTTCGAAATGATTGCTTGTACTCCATTAAATTTTCAACTCAGGGAAACTGCAGCATCCGTAACCTGTCCATATAAAAAATTATAAAATCTATTTCTTGATTACTTTAAGACATTCAATAATCTTATTCGCCAAAGTTTGAAATACGTGCGAACTGTAAAAAAGTTTGGTATATTTTATTTTGTTTATCATTTACATAACTAACGCATAAAAAGAAAGTTCAATTGTGGATATATCCCAGTTTGGTTTGTCGCTCTACGGTCATTTTTGCATACTTTAGACTAAACCAGACCAGAACCTACAGTTTAAGGTGGATTTTGAACCCACAAACATCCATGCCGCCGCCAGGATTCGAACCTGAAGCTTGTGGTATCGAAGGCTAGATCGCTAGTCAATTGGCCGCAAGCTACTAAAAGCAGAAGGAGCGAAGGTCGACCGCTGCATGCTTGATTAAATAACGTTGAAAAAGGCCAAATCATTTAATTATTGGCTATAGGGTAGAACGAAATCTACCAATCAAAATTTTTAAAAAACACGAAATTCAATCATATATGAAAGCATATATTGAAAAGCGTTAAAATAGTTTACAGATATTTCATTTTTAAAACAATTGTAAACAACGATAAGAAAAATTTATATTTATCGCGTGTACGAATACGTTTTAAGGCACCTAACAAACATTCATGCTACCACCAGGATTCGAGCATGAAGCCTATAGTAAAATGGCCAGAGAGTTAGCCAACGGGACATTGAGCCCCTATTTTAGAATCTCATAAATTTAAACTCGTGAACACATTTTTTCCTTATGGGTTTAGTGGGCTCAAATCCGCTAGCTCCAGCTTCCAGCCTAGCTTCTCATTAGTTCGGGGTATTTTTTTTCCAAAATCCTTAGTTGCTAATATAAATTTTATTTGTTTTAATTAGTCATTTTGAATATAATGAAGTTCAGAAAATTTGCTTCAATATAAACAAAACTTGGTTAGATTTAATTAAAACATGCGTTTAAACCATTTGTAGTCAAACCACGATTTATAATGATTGTTAAAAAAAGCAAAATGCTGACTTACAACTTTAGGTGTTCAGAGGACTTGATATTCAATGTTTAAACTCTCACTATCTCACTACCAAACAGGAAACTAAATTCTGAAAACGGCTCTAGTGGTTTTCAAAATATTCCACTTCCACTTGAAACTTCGTAGGTTTATCTTTAGAGCCGCAGGTGTAGTGTATCATCACAAAAGATAGAAAAATTAGATTTGTAGCCACCAGAAATTGTTGTCTGGTATCAGGATTCTTGGAGCGTCTTTCTTATCTTGAGCGGCGCTGCAATTTGCTTACAAATATTTTAGAAACAGAGATTGATCTGATAGATAGATAGCAGTAAAATAGCGAAACAAATTTCAAAGCTGGGTTACGGAAAGTGTCTTTTCTTAAAGCACCCGGAGCAAAAATTTATTTATTTCTTATCTTTGGAGATGATGAGAAGGATATAAAACAAATTTCGGCTATTTTTTTTATAAGAAATTATTGTTGTAGAATTTATTTTTCCCCATATGACTGATTAGCGAAATGTTTACTTTATTTATGGACATTTCGAAGATTTACATAACTTTAAGAAGACATAATCCGTCAAATAAATAAAATATTTATTCCTACACTTATGAAAATGCGAATATCAGATGTAAAATTACGTATTAGTTATACTTCCTACTAGCAGATCAGACTTAGCTTTGGTCAGTTAGAGAAGTAATGCATTTTTAGTTTTTGTAAATTTTTACTCTGTTGTCTGATGGCCGTGTGTCCAGCGCTCTGGCGCTTGGTTCCATAGACCTTAAGTTCGAGTCTCGGCAGTGGCATAGAGGCTTATAGTGGTTCGGAATCCCCTTTACATCTTAGGTCCCGATCTAAAACAACTATAGGGAGTAAGGGCTGACATCGCTACATCGTAAAAAAGTCAGCGTCACGGGGCCAAGTCAGACTTCTATCTAAGGGTGCTCCACTACAACAAATGTTGCACTCCCTTTCCCTCCTTCGATGAGACTATGTGGATTATTGGACTTGGTGTAGAAGTTGCTGTTTAGCAAGTGGAATAAGAAGCAATAGAATCCTCTTCTTCGTTGGCACAATAGCATTATAGTGAGCCAACGTCATCTGCTGTTGGCAGATTTCAAGACAGGGTTTATTTTTAGAGGGTAGGATTGTCAGCCCTACACCCAACACTGTCATATTAGACCGGGACGTATAGTTTAAGGTGGATTACGAACGATTACATGATGGCATAGCCGGAACTCAAGCCCGAAATATGTGGCACCTGGCTCCAGACACTCGACCATTAGGCCAATATTTTAGAATCTCCCAAGTTTAAACTCATTTCGCTTAAGGGGCTCGGGTCAAGTCCGCCGGCTACTCCCCACCTCCCCCTACAGGGATGAGAGCCTGGAGCTCATTAAACTTTTTTTCCCCAAAATCCTTCGTTGAAATATAAATTTTAGTTGTTTTTAATTAATCGTTTTAAATATAAAGAATTTCAGAATATTTGCTTCAACAGTAAGTATAGCATGGCTAGATTTCATTAAAAGATACATTTAAACCATTTGCAGTCAAATCACGATGATTTAGATTGAAAAGATTTAAAAACGAAAAAAAACGAAGCGAAATGCTGACTTACAACTTTTAATGGTTGAGAGGAATTGATATTCGATGTTTAAACTCTCACTATCAAACAGAAAACTAAATTCTGGAAACGGCTCTAGTAGTTTTCAAAAATATTCCACTTTCACTTGAAACTTGCTGGGTTTATCTTCAAAGCCGCAGGTGAGGTGCATCGTGACAAAAGATGGAAAAATTAGATGTGTTCGCCCCCAGAAATTGTTGTCTGGTATCAGGATTCTAGAAGCGTCTTTCTTATCTTGAGTGGCGCTGCAATTTGCTTTTTACAAATATTTCAGAAACAGAGATGATGATCTAACAGTTTTTGATAGAAGGCCGTAGCTCGCAGTAAAATAGCGAAACAAATTTCAAAGCTGTAGGTTAGGGGAAAGCGTCTTTTTCTTAAAGCACCCGGAGCAAAAATTTATTTTATATCTCTGGAGATGATGAGAAGGATAGCGAACAAATTTCGTCTATTTTTATGAGAAATTATTGTTGTAGAATTTTTTTCTCATGTTGAGCATAGCGAGCTATTACAAGAATTAGAAATATATAGCGTTCACTGCAGGTGCGAAAGGATTATAAATGGGGATTATTAGGATAGAGATTTATTTAATAACAATTGAAAAACAATTAAATGAAAATAATTAAATAATATTACCTAAAAATTATTATTCATTTAGAAGATGAGAATACAATGAGAATACTAAAAATATCACAACGAAAATTTCACGCATAAAAAACACTTTCTGCACCAAAACCGAAGTAAGAAATGACAATTTGTGAATGTCATAAAAAATTACTTCATGTCGAAAGGCTCATCATAAAAAAACATAGTAATCATAAAAAATAAGACCATTAGTTAAGGACCAAGTTGTATTAATTATCGCCCTTTTTGGTTCCAAAACAAAGAATTGGCGAAATTTTACTTATACTATATTAGAATCTTTTTTAAGGCCTACTTTTTTTTAAAATCATTTTAATCTAAATCATCGTAATTTGACTACAAATGGTTTAAATGTATGCTTTAATGAAATCTAGCCAAGTTTTACTTACTGTTGAAGCGAATGTTCTGAACTTCATTATATTCAAAAGATAATTAAAAGCAATTAAAAGCTATATTGCAACAAATGATTTTTAAAAAAAAATTAATGAGGATCCGAACCATTAAAAACGTCCAAGGCCCCGCCGGGACTTGAATCAGAAACTGATAGTGCTATGGCCCCACAACGCTAATCACTCGGCCATCAGACCCCTATTTTAGAATCTTCTAAATTTAAATTCGTTAACACATTTCGCTTAACCTGTTCCCCCTCCCTCTCGAAGGTGAGAGCATGGTCCTCATTAACTAGTTTTTTTTCCAAAATTCTTTCTCGCAATGTAAATTTTAATTGTTTTTATTTATTGTGTTGAATATAATGAAGTTCACAAAATGTATTATAACAGTATACAAAACTTGGTTAGATTTCATTAAAACACACGTTTAAACCATTTGTAGTCAAATCACGATGATTTAGATTTAAAAACGAAAAAAAAGAAGCAAAATGCTGACAACATTTAGTGGTTGAAAGGAATTGATATTCGATGTTTAAACTCTCAATATCTCACTACCGAACAGAAAACTAAATTCTGGAAATGGCTCCAGTGGTTTTCAAAATATTCCACTTTCACTTGAAACTTCCTGGGTTTATCTTTAGAACCGCAGGTGTAGTGCTTCATCACAAAAGATAGAAAAATTAGATTTGTAGCCACCAGAAATTGTTGTCTGGTATCAGGATTCTTGGAGCGTCTTTCTTATCTTGAGCGGCGCTGCAATTTGCTTACAAATATTTTAGAAACAGAGATGATGATCTAACAGTTTTTGATAGAATGTCGTAGCTCGCAGTAAAATAGCGAAACAAATTTCAAAGCAGTGGGTTACGGGAAAGTGTCTTTTCTTAAAGCACCCGGAGCAAAAATTTGTTTCATATCTCTGGAGATGAGAAGGATATACAACAAATTTCCACTATTTTTATAAGAAATTATTGTTGTAGAATTTTTTTTTCTCGCAATTGCTGATTAGTTAAATCTTTATTTTATTTGTGGAGATTTCAATGTTGTTGTTTTTTTTACCCATATTCATTGCTGTTTCGGGAAAAAGTTGATTTTTAACAAACATTTAAATTTAGAAATCATTAAGAAGAAATAATTCATCGAATAAGTAAAATATTTATCCATACACTTGTAAAAATAAATATGAATTTAAAAATTTTGAATTGAAAATGTAATATCAGATGTAAAATTAAGTGTTAGTTATTCTTCCTACTAGCAGATCTCACTTAATGTTGGCTAGTTACAGAAATAATGAATTTTTAGATTTGGTAAATTCCTGATGGCCTAGTGACAAATGCTCTGGCCTTCTGTTCCACGGGGTTTGAGTCCCGATGGTGCCATGGATACATGTATTGTTTCTGAATCCACTTTAAACTGTAGGTCGTCGTGGTCTAATATGATTGTTGGACGTAAGTCTGACAACCCTACACATAAAAAACTTCTCCGGTATCGAAATCTGCCAGCAGTCAGAAGGCCTTGGCCCAACAGGGGGCAGTTGCGACAATGAAGAAGAAATCTTTATTAAGTTAAAATTGCGGTGCGGAATTAAAAATTTCATATTTTTAAAAAGTCCCCTTAAATAATATCAACATCATCAGATGCGCAACAGCCCCATGGTGGGCCAGGGCTGCTTGCCTATTGGCTGATTTCGAGGCAGGAAATGTTTTTCTTTTTACGGGGTATGGTTGTGAGCTACAGTTTTAATAGAATGGGACCTATGGTTTAACGTAGACACCAAATCATTACAAACATCCATGTCACAGCCGGACTCTTATCCGAAACCTACAAACCAAGAGCGACAAAGGGCTAGTCACTCGGACATGAGGCCCCTATTTTAGAATCTCTTAGGTTTAAACTTGTGGATACATTTCGCTTATGAGCTTAGGGGACTCTAATCCGATAGCCTTCCCCCCCCATCTCGATGGTGAGCGCCTGATCCTTATTAACTCGTTTTTTCCACATACCTTTGTTACAATATAAATTTTAATTGCTTTTAATTAATCATTTTGAATATAAGGAAGTTCAAAAATTTGCTTCAACAGTAAGCAAAAATTGACTAGATTTCATTAAAACATATGTTTAAACCATTTGTAGCCAAATCACGATGATATAGATTAAAAGGATTGAAAAACGAAAAAAATTTCAAGTCTCTACTTTTTTTTTCACTCTATTGCCTCCTTTATAAATAATAATTGCTCTCCTTTATAAATAATTTTTATAAATTTTTTTTTAATTTATCAGGCTCCATCTATTGGCAGATACGTGCAACTTAAATCTAAAAAAAAATAATTAATTAATTAATTAAATTTAATTAATGAATTAATATTTGAAAAAAACTGTATTAACATCCAGTGTCATCTACTACAAGTTCAACACAAAATGTATTTCAACTTGGGTGGATGAATAAAAGTATTTTATGAACGATTGAAAATTTGAAGATATATATAGGGAGAGGGCGAGCTAATAGAAGAAATTGAAAAAGAAGCAGAATGTTGACTTGCAACTTTTAGTGATTGTGAGGAATTGATATTCGACGTTTAAACTCTCAATATCTCACTACCAAACAGAAAACTATATTCTGGAAACGGCTCTAATTGTTTTCAAAATATTCCACTTTCACTTGAAACTTGCTGGGTTTATCTTCAAAGCCGCAGGTGAGGTGCATCGTGACAAAAGATGGAAAAATTAGATGTGTCGCCCAAAGAAATTGTTGCCTGGTATCAGCATTCTTGAGCATCTTTCTTATCTTGCGTGGCGCTGCAATTTGCTTACAAATATTTTAGAAACAGAGATGATGATCTAACAGTTTTTGATGGAAAGCCGTAGCTCCCAGTAAAATACCGAAACAAATTTCAAAGCTGTGGGTTACAGGGAAAGTGTCTTTTCTTAAAACACCCGAGCAAAAATTTATTTCATATCTCTGGAGATGACGATAAGGATATAGAACAAATTTCGGCTATATTTTGTATGAGAAATTATTGTTATTGAATTTTTTTTTCTTACATGACGGATTAAAGTAATCTTCATTTTATTTGTAGACATTGTTCGTTTTTCACATTATCAATGTTCGATTTTTTTTTCATTGCTGTTTTGTGAAAAACTGATATTTAACAAATTTAGATTTAGAAATCATTAACAAGAAGTAATTCATCGAATACATAAAATATTTATTCATATTTTTTAAAATAAATATAAATTTGGAATAAAAGTCTAATATCAGATGTAAATTGTGTTCTGACAGTAGCAGATCTGACTTAGTGTTGGCCAGTTACAGAAATAATGCATATACAGTTTTGGTACACTTTTATAGGTGGCCGAGTTACTAGAGCTCTGGCCCTCGGTTCCACATGTCCAGACGGTGCCATAAATGCTTGTAGTGATTCTGAATTCACTTTAAACCGTAGGTTCCAGTCTAATATGACTGTAGAGTGTTGGGTGTATGACTGGCAATATCTGGTGGTATGAAAATTAGATAGTGTGGTGTTGATTAATTATTAAGCGGTAATGCTTCCTCAAAACACCCAAAATTTTAAAAATCGCCCTAAGCCTAACTTTTCTATATAGTCCTGCTAAAAGGAATTATCCATGTAGTAATAGTCACTGAAACCATTTAAAACACCACACTATAACCGCATATAAAAGCAAATTTAATATAAACGCAGCATAATTATGCTTTAATTTTTTAACACTACTTAAGATTAGCATATTTAAAACTAAAAGCATTATTAATAAATATTTCTATCCCTCAATAGTTACTATTTATTTATTGTTTGGGCTTTTTCCGTTTTACTATTTTTAATAGCTTTTTCATGATTAAAATATAGATAGATCTTGCAGCCAATATTTTGCAAATGAGATTGCTCTGATCGCTTAAAGATACCGTAGATTGCGATGATGTCATATATTGCGTATAAGATAAGAAAAATACCAATATATACAATATGTATTATATACAATATCGTAATTCTAATTCATTAATTTTATTAAAAAATTTTTATCAAAAACTTGTTGAAATAAAGATAGTTAACTACAACCGAGCAATCCTGAATTTTCTTTTGTTTGTAATATATTAAAAATATTAGCCAAAAAAAAATTGAGTCTTAAAAAAAATATATTTTACCGGTAAAGAGGTAAAAAATCTAGAATCCTGTACCTTTTGTGCCAAATGCATCGCCAGGATGCCAAGTAAACAAGTTAATGAATGTGACAGTTGGTTTTCGAGATAAAACGACATTACGCCAAAATCTATCTCTAGAATGCGAAATGGCCAAGTAAACAAATAAAAGGGTTGCCTAAGTTCGTGTCATTTTAAAATGCTACTTCATCAAAATTCATCGCCAAAAAGTCGCAATTACACCAATATTAGTAGCCAAACAACTATTATATCACATTTTGTTCATTAAATTGCTTTTACGCCAAATTTTATCGCTTTAACGCCAAATATCACTATCCTGCCAAAATTGTATTTCTGAAATGCCGAAATGTATTGATTTATCGTCAAAATGTATCACTAAGAAAAAATTGTATTCCAAAAATGCTTTTTCGCCAAATTGTAGCTCTATTATACCAAAACGATTGATGCCTAAATTGCCTTTACGGCAAATGTTACACTTTAACACCAAAATATATCACTATTTTGCCAAAATTTTACTCATAAATTGCTTTTACCTCTAATTTTATCGCTTTAACGCAAAATTATTATGTGGAATTTTGTTTTGCTGACTCATAGATATGTATCATTTTAACAACGATAATAATCGCTACTACGATAAAATTACAAAATTTATTCATTAATACGCCAAAAAAAAAAAAAAATTTCTATTGTGTCAAAAAAAAATATTTCACGTTGTTTAACGATGCCGAATTCGAATGATGAAGCAATATTAATAAAAAAGAAAGAAGAAACCAGAGAATAATTTACATTTTATTCTGATATATCCTTTATTGCAGGCGTAAACGAACTTTTTATTGTCTCAATAAAACTTGTCCTTGGATAGCCATATCAAATGAACGAAGAAAACAAGGATATCATCACAAAACCACAGAAACGTTAAATTAAATTATTGCACAATTTTTATCTCTTTTTAAAAATTAAATGCGCATGCGTGTTTTATTAAATTTTTAAATAATTATTCTATTTTTTTGGCAAAATTCTGTATCCTTTGTTTTTGTTAAATTTGCAATGCCACCTAAGAAAAAAAAAAACATTTCAATCAGACCAGAATTGTCTCTAAACGATGAACAGCTGATATATATATATAAAAAATGGAGAGATATCAGAAAATCGGAATGAATCCAATAGGTCAAGAATGAAGAAAGCTAAGATGCTGCCTTGATTAGACGTGAATCTTATACATCATTAATAGGCAATGCCAGGACTAGAAATAGAATAAATTGCATTTAATCTACGTGAAGCTAATAATACACGCCTGGTTGATAATCGATCAAACGAGACGTTTCAATAAAAAGCAGTACGACTCCAACAACAAGACAAGTAAAGCCACGAATTGCCAAACACTCTTTACTGATGAATGAAACATTCAGATACAATAATAATCTTGAATACGGAAAATACTCAATAATTGCGGATAATAATATTGGTAAATACTCCATAATTGCGGATAATAATATTGGTAAATACTCCATAATTGCGGATAATAATATTGGTAAATACCCATAATTGCGGATAATAATATTGGTAAATACCCATAATTGCGGATAATAATATTGGTAAATACTCAATAATTGTGGATAATAATATTGGTAAATACTCCATAATTGCGGATAATAATATTGGTAAATACTCAGTAATTGCGGATAATAATATTGGTAAATACTCAGTATTGAGGATAATAATAATTTGCCTTTTGCCGTTAATGCATGGAAAAAAAGATTAATAAAACCCCTACAATGTGTTGCTCTGATGGAAAAATTCAGTTGCCTGCATTACACGAATCACCTGAACCCTTAAAATCGTTTATCAACAACATAATCAATTCAAACTATTTCCTAAAAATACAATTCATGCTTTTAAATTACTAGTTTTGAAGCGAACTTACCCAGTTCCATATCGAGAATGTATGCCAACTTCCACGATTCAATGTCAAATATATCATCATTTTGGTTCACTCTTATCCATGCATCTCCCAAAAAAGTCTTCAAATTTACTTCACAGGTAAAAGAAGATCCGATAAATCAGCACATCAACTGTAATCCTGAGATTAGTCAAAATACGTTATTAACGATTCATTGTATGTTACCTACATGCAATAGTTTTGCTACAAGTTTTAAGATCATTAGTTGTCAACGGATGACACAGTTCCGGTCGGTCAATGTAAACAGACTGTAACACACCTACTTCCTACCTACCCTTTCTTCAAATAATTTCTACTCATTTCGAATCCTAATCAGAGATATTGCAGATCGCCTTGTCACCAACTATTAAATCCATTTTTGTTGATATGTTCACCAAAACTGAATCCGAAAGATTCTCTACATTCGATTAAGTCAAGCAAAACTACGATCAGAAGAATATATTGATTTGCGACAGATTTCAAGCAAATAATAGTGACAATTTGGTTATTTTGCAACAACGTTTACGGAAGTCCACGATGTATATGCTACGATTAGGATTCGAAACTATGGAAAATTCGATCTTTTCAAAGCGTTTACATATAACCCGAAATGGAAAGAAATACAAAATGATTTACTTCTTGGATCCGATAGACATGATTTAATTGCACGTGTGTTTTGTCAACAGTTGAATAATAATGATGTTGAAGATTATTGGAGCTCACTGGCCCTGTCAGCAGCCTCATCACCGGTGGGGACAAACATAAAAAGAATGAAAACATTGGCAACACCCAGAGACTGAGCCGACTTTAAATATCGTTTGGCTAAATTTGCCATACTTGTTATTCGGACTGATGTCTGATGGTTTGTGCGCCAGTTTCTGTATAACGATTTCAAGCAGTTTTGTGTCTTTAGGTCAGGATCAGGAATCTCGCCTTTAATGATGAGATTAATATGATTTGTGTTAATCTTATTTAATAGCTAATATAATAAATAGTAAGGCTAAACCCCCTTCTGCCATTTTGTTGAAGAAGCCTAATATCTCACAGGACCCCAGATATCTCCTTTTAATATAATTTTAATGAATTTATTCAACTATTGGTTTTTTTTCTACTGCAAGCTGGCGTCATGAACGAAAGATGGCTGGATAAGGATAAGAACGTAATGAACGTAGACGTTTGCAATACGTCAGGAAGCTTGCATTCGTCCCGCCTGTCAACCAACTGGATACAAGCAATGCTGTTAAGAGCTGTAATATTATCAAGCAATTGAAATTCGAATTGGTTACTTACCGAGTTAGAAAGCAATATTTAAATGGACTTTTCCAGCGTGACCTGAAATTTTTCCTGTACAAGATTTCAGCCTGGATCAGAAAAAAATACAAGGAGGAGTTTATGAATCATCGAGACAATAAAGGATAAGATTGAATCTCTTAGTAAATGCCCTATTCCTAACTGTCCTACTTATTGTTGTAATACTGACAATAATTTTACTCGGAATCAAGCTAATTCGAATCCTAATAAACGGTATGCAGAACCAATAATTAAATCATCAAAATTGCGCCTTAATCAAGATGATTCGTTTCAAATGCCAAATAAAAGACATACTATAAGATCTATTTCCGTCTGAAAAATCCTTTCGACTTCCTACTCACAACAAATTTGATAATATTCCTGAAGATACTGTCAACACTGATGAAGCGATCCCAATTATAAATAAAAATCCAACCAATTATGCTAGCTATGACTGCCTAACTACAACTTAGCTCTTCAAAATATTAATAAAAATTTTCCATCAACCAATAATATTCTAGCAAAGGATTATATTAAAATATTTCCTGAATCGGAAGAAGCGCAACGAAAAATTATTACTTACCTTTCTGAGAATAAATTTGAATTCTATGCAATTACACCAAAATTGACCGATCGCTTAAAATAGTTTTAAAAGGACTTCCAATTGACACCGACAAAAAGGCTATTGAAGCCCAACTAATTGAACAAAATTTCAACGTTATTAAAATAGCACAATTAGGAAGAAACGTAATTAAAGACCCACTCCCTACCTTTCTAATTGAATTAAAATGAACAAAAACGTTGAAGATATTTATAAACTTAACAGAATGTTCTACCTAAGTATTAAAATCGAAAACTTCACAAGGAAAAACATAACATTCAATGTTATAAATGCAATTTTTCCATCATCCCAGTTGTTGTTATCGTGTCCATGGATTTAAAATACCATTAATAAAGTCAGATCAAGTCAAAAGTCTTCAAGATAGCGGCCGCTAGCAACGGCACCGGCTTCATCTATACAGGACTTCTCTTAAGTTGGCCTCGATTGGCACCATACCCAATTGCAAAACATGGGGAGTGAGTGCTAGCACTCTAGAAAGTGCTTAGGTGTGAGGAAAGCGTTGCGGGCAATTTCTGCAGGAGATGTGTTCCCTGGTCTTGTCTGGGAGAATCTTCATCCCTCTGTAATGATTAGTTCCGAGTCTGCTAATAACTGATGTCAATTTCCTAGAGCAATTGAAGTCCGTGATTAGTGGTTTCTTAAAGTTATGAGGAATTAATCGGCTTTTGGCAACTGCGTTAGCATCGGCAAGTGTGATGGTAGTTCTGGGTTCATCATTCCAGTAAAAACTGCAATGATTACCTAGATGCCTCAAATGTGGCAAAAATCATAGTACTGGGGAATGTCCAATTAAGGAAAGGATTATCGAGCCAAATGCATTAACTGCGCAGCAAAAGGACATGGAGCTTCGTGGAGAGGTTGTCCTAACTTCCCTAAAGTACAACAAAGAAGAGGTCAGAACACTACTAACACAACCTATCAAAATACTACTGTTTTTAAAAGCAATTACATTACACCCTCAACAGGGCCGGATTTAGATGAAAAGAGGCCCTAGGCTATTCCACTTATAGGCCCATTCACTTCCCATTTTTAAGTTTGTAAATTACATGAGAGATAATAAAATACATCATTACTGTGATACATATCAATACGTTAAATGAAACATGTTGTGATTGGTGCTAATCTTTTTTAAAAAATGTGACATGGATAATAAATTTAAAAAAAGTCGAGAACTCTTATTTGGGCATTTATTCTCAGCCCCTTATATAGTACTTGTAACAATAACTAATCAATCATAACACACAATATTTACAATGAAACAAAATTCAAATAATAAAATCGTTGACTAAGAAAATGAAATATGCAATAATAATCATATTTTCTATCAAATTAAATTAAATACATTCAATACATGGAATATTAAATCAAATTCAATTCAGATCAATTTATTTCATAATAATTCGCATTTAAAGTTTATGAATTTTAAGTTTTAAATGCGTTGATCTTAACCAATAAGTTTTTGTTTTTCATTAGTCATATGTGTAGAATTTCTCCTTAATTTCTATTAAGTGTTTTAGTGTTTACTGTTTTTAGAATAGTGTAATTCTAATTTTGCTAACAATTTGAATGTAGACCCCTCTTGATCTTGGGGCCCTAGGCTGAAGCCTAGTTAGCCTATAGGAAAATCCGGCCCAGCCTGTACGTTTTTTTTTTTAAAATGAATGAATTTGTTTGAAGAATAGATAAAGTTAACTACTTTATTTATTACCCTGTAACTTGGCAACGCTAAATAATTGTTTAGCTTATTGTCCGTGATAAATGCCATTATTCTGCATTGTAAGAAGATATATGCACAAATGCGACTTACGATAATCTTGATTATTCTTTTCATAAATAATTCACCAGTTCATTGTCAAGGTTTCGGAGATCTTTTAAAAAGGTTTGATTTGTATTTATTTCATTGTATATTGTATTTGTGATTTTCATATTGAATTCAAAGCAAAGATGTGCATTGTATTATTACTCGCCAAATCAAAGAATTGCAAAGAAGAGTTATTACACAGCCATACCAAGCACTGCGTTTTTTTAAGGGTATGTTTTATATTTTCAAGTGAGGAAGTTGTATAAGCTAGCAAGATAGCTGATGCTACTAAGGCTGAATTTCAAAAATCGAATACTTTCTCAAATAATTAATTTGAATTGATAATTACTGTTTAAAATTTGAAATCCTGTATAAGCCTTAAGCAAAATTGTCAAATCGCCAAATAAACAGACAAAAAAAAATGCTGCAGTTTCTGTGCAACTATCATAATCATTTTGTATACTTTTGTGCCCAAAAAGCAAGACCAATTTTTTTTCATTTTTTTTCTTTTTGGGTTGCTGGCACTGTGCTTGACATCTTTGTGAAATTTGACATCAAAATATTCATTCGTGTTTGAGTTTTGCTTGACTTTGTTAGACGCTAAAACTGATTCCGGTGATTTTTGAATGTTTGAATTCACTGAGCAAAGAACTTGCATTCAAATTTGTTTGCGGAAACGTATAGAACGTTGCAGAAGACATTCGGTGAGCATCCCTATATGGATATGTTACATTCATCCTGTTCAGCCATTTTGAGTCAAAATGCACTTTATAAAATAGTCAAATTAGATGCATTTAGACATCAATTAATTAATTTTTTTCTTATTTTGGAATGCATGTAAATTAGCTTTTGGAGTTTTTAGCACCTAGGATGTGGGCTAAATTGCATCCCAACTCATTTTGCACTTTTGTTAACACCAATAAAAATTTACCAACAATAAAGATTTGCTGGCATTTCTAGTCACAAAACGTTTTCAATAGTGGATTGTACTGCATATGTTTCATATTTCTGCCTCATACAGAGTCGCCGGTCATCAACCCGTGGCAAAAAGGACAGAGGAAAGCTACAGAGAATGTCGAAAGACTGGACCTATGGAGAAGGATCCAGAAGCTGTGCTCTTGACGGAAGGAAACCGACTTTTCCTGACATGTAAAATTTGGTAAACATCCTTCTAAACATTTTATATTTACTATTTATCAGACCAAAACAAGGTAATAAATAAAGTAGTTAAATTTTATGTATTTTTCAAAAAGTAAGCATTTTTCATTCATTTTAAAAGTAAACTCACAGGCAGGGCCGGATTTTCCTATAGGCTAACTAGGCTTCAGGCTAGGCAATACATGCAAATTGTTAGCAAAATTAGAATTACACTATTCTAAAAACAGTAAACACTGAATCAAAAATAAGGAGAAATTCTACACATATGACTAATAAACAAACATAAAAATGTTTTGGTTAAGATCAACGCATTCGGCTCATTGGGTCTGTTCGTTTGTATATACTAGATTGCACCACAGTATAGTTCATACGTTTACTGATTGTTATGGCAAATTTTGACGTGCCTTATACTACTGAGCACTGATTTGTTCTTGAATAAATAAAGTGCATATTGGCACAGACAAACGAACAGACCTATTGATATCCCAACGTTCGGTTATATTTGTATAACTTCAATAATATGAAATACGTGTTAATGTTATTAGAAAAGATTCTTATTTTAGGGTAGAGCACACGATCATTTGATTCTCGCCTTTTGAGTTCAGTAGGTTCAATACCTTAGTGAAGTGTTTATAGACTCTTGAAAAAAATTTTGGGACAATATTTTCATTTCGCAGAATTCTAGGTAAAATTTTTATTATTCGAATTTTGTTTCTTTGTAAATGTTGTGCGTTATGTTTGATTAGTTATTGTTACAAGTACTAGATAGGGTGCTGAGAATAAATGTCCAAATAAATGTTCTCGACATTTTTTCCAATATGTATCATTTAACATATTGATATATACATCACAGTAATGATGTATTTTATCTCTCATGTTATTTACAAACTTAAAAATGGGAGGTGAAAGGGCCTCATAAGTGGAATAGCCTAGGGCCTCTTTTCATCTAAATCCGGCCTGCCCTTGCTTTAAAAGCTATGTCCCTTTTGAGAGATTGATTCTTTCAAGTCTGGACTCAACACACGTTCCTTGCTAATAAATCTACCAAGAAAACATTGCACGTTCCAAAATTTTGTGGATGTGTTGTTGTATTTCTATTGTTATAAATTTTATTCAAGCGTTACGCAATAGACAAGTGAGAGCATGCTTAATGTAGCCTTGACAGTTCTACTTTAAAAATTTCTTTCAGTAAAATCGTTGTATTTTGCGGCTACATCACATAAGCGTTCATTTTGATCAAGTAAAAACATATTTCTGAGCAATTAGTTACCTGCCCGTATATTGAAAGGTCGTTGAAAAGAATCCATTTAATTAACCCCTTATTAAATCACAGCAAAATAAATAAATTACATGAAAAATGATTTTGGTTTTTGTTGCGTATTAAAGAGTTTGTTCGTGTCTGAGTGCTGTCAAGTTACGCCTAATCCACATTTGAGCCAGTGAGATACGCTCGCGAATGCTCTTTTCGAACTTTTTAGTGTGAGCTCAAAATCTTTAGTGTGATTAGTGACCCTTAACAGCAATTCCCACTCTAATTTCGGAAAGTCATAAATCCTTTGAGGCATAACCAAAAACCTACTCTGCCTGGAGAAAATTTCTTTCCACATGATGGCGAACGTTCCCGCATGCTTTGCCACGTATTCGTTCACATTCATCAGTCTTCTCTTTACGGAGTACCGTGGCCTTTCAGGGGCCTGAGCCCCAGACTAGATGGTGGGAACATTGGATACAGGTAGGCATTGATAATATGAAATATACAGCGCAAAAAGATAAGCAATCAAGGTCTCTGTCCAGCTTAGAGCAAAAGATTAAAAAGAAAAAATTTAAAAGTAAAAATAATTGACAAATGCGTAAACAGTAATTAGAAACAATTAAGAAAAATAATAAAAATAAAAAAATAAAAAAAATTAGAAAATAAAAAAAAAAAAAAATAATGATGAAATGAAAAAAGTATGATATATACTACGAAGTAGAGTTACAGCTGCTAGAAATGATGACTAAAGGAACAGGTCAGAGTCGAACCCGCTACCTTTCGGCAGCAAGAACAACGCACTTGACTGCTGAACCAGTTCCTCTAGGACAATTGCAAATTATGAAGAACCGCCCGTGGGCACTTAGCGTTTTCCGGCAAAGTGAAATCGTATAGCAGAAGATTAGGAATATGCTCAAGATTTGCATAGAGATTTTTAGCAAGTTTAAGCATAAAATTTTGAATAGAGGGGTGGGCTATACTGTGAAGAATGTCATCATTTCTATAATACCATGGAGAGTTAGTAATCATTCAAAAATTTTATTTTCAGTTCAATTAATATAATTGATGCGGTACCTTGCAACATAACCCCAAACTGGGTTAGCGTAAGTTATAACAGGACGCAAATAGTACATATAGATTATAAGTTTATTTTCAAGTGAAAGAGGGGAATTTTTATTAATTCGCTCAAATTGAGACAAATCACTTTGGAGAACTTCCTTGAATGCCTTGAAGTGGGGAGGCGGCTGTACGATGAATGTGTGCAGCAGTGATCTTCACAAATGACTTACAACACGCAGGCGGAGCACCCTTTCTTTAATTATTAGGTTGGTGCATAATTATCAGGCGGGTTCTTTTTTTTTTTTTTTTTTTTGACGTGCTATATTTTAATAAAAATTTACTACAATATTTAATAAATTAATTTTAGTAATTTAGGCTAATTCGCAGTAGCCACTGAATCTCGCCATTTTTTTAGAAAATGGTGAGATTCAGTGGCTACTGCGAACTGCCTCGCATCGACTGTCTGGAGATGCTCAGTTTGTTTTTCCCAAACTCAACGATAGTGACTCTTTTGAAGGTATCATTTTCCATGGCCATCGATGGGTGGTTTGTGGTGCATGCCAGTGAAGCACCGATGTACAAAACGACGACGTGCTCAAGGACGAGGGTTTGAATCCTTGCTGGTGGCAATCATTGTAGCCTTTCGATACTAGTTGATCTCAATGGCAATTTTAACAGCATGTGTTGTAAGCGGTTCTAAAAAATGCGTGGCAAGCGATATCACCTTTTCCACCATATGACGGGCAAGGGCGGTCCTATTACCCTTAGAATTTGTATAATGTGAAACACGCATTGACCTGATGTAGAAAAAAAAATCGTCCATGCTTCAAGAATATATTTTAATTGAAAAGTGCACAGCTTTTAAGCCACATTTGACATTTTGACACATTTACCTTTACGAGTGGGCATATTGTTGTGTTGCAGTTTGAAGCCGTCGGAAAACTCCCGTGGAATATGGAAACGTGTCCCGCCCGACGTTGCGACCTTCGCTCCTGTGGAGCTGGACGGACGACGGGCCCGGTTGCTGATCGACTTGTCCCTGGAGATCGTCAACATTCGAGAGAAGGACTCCGGCGTCTACTTCTGTTTCATGGGCACCAAAGTCATGGCTAAATACGCCGTGGATGTAGTGCAGGAGGAACCACATCGTTATGTTTGTATTATTCTTCCATCTTATTTTACTTTCAAACAAGTAATATAAAAAAAAAAAAAAAATTTTTTAAGTCAATTCCCACTCTTTTTCACTATATTGCAGAAAGGCTTTTTATAAATTTTCATTCATTTTTAAGTTTCCGGGTTTCCCGGGGTTTAAAATTCCCGGCGCTACGGAATTTCAATTTTTTTTTTTTTTCTTTTTTACTTTGCTGGCACTGTCCTTGACATCTGTATGAAATATGACGGCAAAATATTCATTAGTGTTACGCTTGCCTTTGTGAGACGCTGAAACTGATTACGGGCGATTTTTAAAATGACTGAATACATTGAGAAAAGAACTTGCATTAAATTTTGTTTGCGGAAATGTATAGAATGTTACAGAAGGCCTTTGAGCATACTTATATCTGAAAGAAATGTTTGCAAGTGGTATAAACAGTGCAAAGAAGGCAGAGAAAGCATTGAAAACGAAGAGCGCTCTGGTCGACCATCCACAAAACCGACGAAGCTCACGTCCAAAAAATGCTTGCGAACCGTCGATTTATAATTAGCTCTGATGATTACGTGCTGATGATGTCGGAATTTCAAAATTTCATTTTAAAAGACGTTTTCGGCCTCAAACGCTTCAAATCGCGATTTTTACCGAAAACACCTCACACTGTATTGATTCTTCGTGACTTTTTCGCCAAAAATTGAAACCCATATCGCTCCAAAACCACCGTCTTCACCTGATTTAGCATCGTGCTGTTTCTGGCTATTCCGTAAACTGAAAATACCACTCAAGGGACATCGTTTTGAGTCGATAGAAGAGGCATTTAAAAAATCGCCGGAATCCGTTTTAGCGTCTCACAAAAGCCAAGCATAAATCAAGCACTAATGAATATTTTGACGTTAAAATTCCCACAGATGTCAAAAAGACAGTGCCAGCAACCTAAAAATAAAAAAAATTGAAATACCATAATCTCCGAGAAATTTAAATTGAAAATAGGTCTTATTTTTTGGACACAATAGTACTTACGACGAGGTGCCCATAATAGTCCCCCAGAGAAAGCAGTTTCCGTGAAATAATTATGTGACATTGGGCAAAAAAAAAACACGCATAATTCTTAAAAGGCATTGTTCGACTCGCAACCCAAAATAAATGAAACTTTTCTTGAATAAAAACAAGTAAACAAAATTTTTTTAAGTCAATTCCTGAAATTTTTTTCACTAATATTGCAGAAAGTCCTTTATAAATAAAGTTGTAGTGGATGAAACTGGTATCCACTTTCAAGTTTCAAAAAATGTATTTGAACTTGAGTGGAGGAATCAAAAGTATTTTATGAACGATTAAAATTTGGACAAGATATATATAGGGAGAGTGTGGGCTAATAGTAGGAATTGAAAAAGCTATCGGGTTTTAAGCACATTGCATCCTTAGGTTGATTTCGCAGTACAAGGCTTTGAATCAAGATCTTTTTTTTTTTGCCTTTGTTGATAATTTTCTCCGTTTTCTAAAAAACTAAAATTATTAATTAAATTTAATTAATGAATTAATATTTGTCAAAAACTGTATGAATATCCAGTGTCATCCACTACAAGTTCAAAAAAAAAATGTATTTGAACTTGAGGGAATGAATAAAAAGTATTTTATTAACGTTTGAAAATTTGGATAAGATATATATAGGAAGAGTGTGAACTAATACTAAGAATAGAAAAATAATAATAATAATAATAATGAACGAATGAATCTAAAAATGCCTTTCGATATGAATTTACTGCTAGGGTGTCGGTTGAAATTCAAGCAAATACTTTTCCAACAGATCATCGTGTCGGGCAGAAAGTTGAAGCGAGGTCCGTCCAAAGCCGTCCCAATGAAAGACTTGAATTTGGTGCTGCGATGGAACTGGTCGGAGTGGAGCGAATGTAGCCGATGCGGTTCGGTGGGCAAGCGGCGAAGGGTCGGAATATGCACCGTCAAAGTAAGTCCGATTGGGTGGAAAGGTGAGGCTTAAACGGTTGAATCCACTGCTTGTTACCGGTTTGAAATGCACCGCTTCGAGTTGACCCACTTTCAACTCGAAGCGGAACTTCCCTAGGCGTAATGCTATTTCTGACGTTTCGTTGTGAAGGGTCGAAAAAAATTTTCTCGCCTGCCGCATGTCGCGTCGTCGCCGCGGTGAGAAGGAGCCTTTAAAGACTCGTTCCCACCAAGGCGTGAGGCGGCGACGCGTCACGCGGTAGGGAAGAAACTTTTTCGACCGTTTCGCACTAAAACGTTAGAAATCGCTTTTACGCCTAGTGAAGTTCCAGTTATTTCTGCTAGATGACATATCTACTGTTGGCTCAAACCAAGTCACATGACGCGGTGACGATTTCAGAGTTGAAAGTTGGTCAACCCCTCACGCCTCGGTGTGAACGAGCCTTAAGAATTCGGTTTAAACGAATGAATCCACTGCTTGTTAAGGATGCTCATCATCATAACTGGCTCGACAGCCCGTTGTGGACCTTGGCCTTCTTTAAAAGATCCAGCCAGGTTGCTCTCCTCTTGGCCGTGGACCTCCAGTTTTTCATCTTAATAACATTAAAATCAGTCTAAACAGTCGACCCATCGTCTTCCCCTTGGTCGTTGTCCAAAAGGGATTGCATTGAAAACTTTCATAGCAGCTCTGTCACTTTCCATTCTCATGAGATGACTGGTCCATCTCAATCTGTTCAGTTTAACAAATTTTAGAATGTCAATGTCCCTAAAAACTTTGGTAGGAAGTTCAAAATTTTGAATCTTCCTCGCCAATGTCCATTGTCATTGATACCACCAAAAATAATTCGAAGCACTCTTCTTTCTAAGATTGCCAACCTTTTCTCTTCCCCTGCTGTTAGTGACCAAGTTTCTCCTCCCTCGAGCCTAACGGAAAGTATTTGTGAAATACTGGTTTTTCATGCTCATTCCCGATGTACACACAATTCTTGGATGGGTGATGGATAGCTACGCACTATCCACCAGATCAATCTCACTTCGAACTATTCAACTATAATATTTAAAAAAGAAAGAAATAAAATTATAAACGGTTGAAAAGGTGTTCTTCTGCCGCAGAAAATGAACTTGGTGTCTCCAGCCAAACCGGTGGACACCCAGATTTTGAAAGAATACCGCAACGGACTTCCTGCCGATCGAGTCTCTTACCCAAGGCCATTCGAGAGCTGCCGAAAATCCAAAAGCACCAAAAGTGAATTTATGATAGGATTCTGCAAGGTAAAATAGCTCCTCTCCCCGTTGGCGCTTTTTTATTTATTTACTTTTTTAAGAATATACTGCCGTGTCCAAAAAGTAAGACCCATTTTAAATTAAAAATCCCGGAGCTTATGGAATTTTTTTTTTTTTTTTTTTTTTTTTTTTTTTTTTTGGTTGCTGGTACTGTCCTTGACATCTTTGTGGAATTTGACGTCAAAATATTCATTAGTGTTTGAGTTACGCTTGGTTTTGTGAGACTCTAAAATTGATTCCGGGCGTTTTTGAAATGTCTGAATACATTGAGAAAAGAACCTGCATTAAATTTTTGTTTTCGAAAACGTATAGAATGTTACAGGAGGCATTCGGTGAGCATTCCTATATCGGAAAGAAATGTTCACAAGGGGTATAAACTCTTCAAAAAAGAAGGCAGAGAACGTGTTGAAGACGAAGAGCCCTATGGTCGACCATCAACATCAACTCAACTCACGTCCAAAAAATTACAAGATTTGATGTTGCTTTTACAGTTAGAGACCTTGCTGCTGATGTTGGAATTTCAAAAGGATCGGTCAGTTCTATTTTGGGCCTCAAACGCGTCAAATCGCGATTGGTACCGAAAACACTAAATGCGCCATCTCACACTGTATTGATTCTTCGTGAAGTTTTCGCCAAAAAAATGAAACCCATATCGTTTCACAATCACCGTATTCCGAACGTGCGACTTCTGGCTATTCCCTAAACTCAAAAGACCACTCTGGGACACCGTTTTGAGCCGTTTGAATAGGTTCAACGTGAATCGGCGCGCGCTTTGAAGGCCATACTCGCCGATGACTTTTTAGCACGCATTGAGGATTGGAAAAAAAGTTGGCATAAGTGCGTTGTGTTCGGAGAGATTACTTTGAAGGCGATTAAATAAATTTGGAAGAATAAATATCAAGTTTTTGAAAGAAAATAAATAATAATTGGTTCGTTTTGTTCACAGTAGTATATCACTTTATTCAACATTTTGTTGGGTGTAATATTTTAACGTTCAGTGCGGAAGTGTTTCTTTCTTTGTATGTATATACGAGTAGTAAAAAGATCTGAATACATATTTAAAACCACAGATTTCATGTTCTGAAATTTTTTTGTAAATACTATATGTTCTAGCGAACTTCAATTTTTATAGATACTGTCGGAAAATTTAACTGAATGCCGCGGTGTAGAGTATAGCAGAAGCAATAATCACTACATTTTAATTTATTTAAGAAGTAAATTTTATTATACAACGTAAAGGTAAAAAGCAAAACTTTGCAAAAACCATACTTATTATTTTAACTTAATTATGATCAAAAACATGTTACCTGCAACCAGCCGATCATCTAGCTCACAATACTTGATTTACATATCAGTTTATACATCCGTGCCCGACGTCACGACCAATCAAATGCCTTCAGCTTATGACGTCGGATCCGGATGCAAAATGAAATATTTTGCATGATTCCCAATACTTTGGGCAACAGATACTCTATCTTAAAGATCAGAAGCTGCATCTTGGAAAATAACTTATTTTTAAGCTTCAAATTTTTGTTCAAGGATAATAAGATGTTTCTGCATTTCGAAAATACCACAAAAAGCAATCAAATCCTTTCATGTGGTGTCATCCTACTCTAAATGCGAATATTCCATCTACATTTGAATAGGCGAGTCGCCAGGTTTGTTTCCGTGTGGGAGATAAACGCAAAGCACATGAAAACGTTCGTCAGCACTCGGGAGATAAAATTTCCGCTCCAGATAGTGTCGTTTTTTGATAACTCGCATCAAAAGTTCCCGTAAGACGGTTGCAGTTCGCTGGCAAAGACAGACAAGTTGTTTTTGTTTGGCTTAAAAGGTGTGAACTTTTCAATTAAAATATATTCTTGAACCATGGATGATTTTTTACATCAGGTCATTGCGTGTTTCACATTATACACAGTCCAGTCACATTAATGTGACTACCACCTACTTTCGACGTCAATGTGAAATAACCGATAACAAAAGGCAGGTGGCAGCATATTGCAGTGGAGTGTATATAAAGAATTCCACATAATACCACACTCCACTAAAGCCAGAATATACAAGGTGTATATTCTGGCTTTTGACAGTTGGTCACATTATGTGACTGGACTGTGTACAAATTCTAAGGGTAATAGGGCCGTCTTTGTCCGTCTTATGGTGGAAAAGGTGATATCTCTTGCCAGGCATTGCTTAAGAACATGCTGTTCAAATTGCCATTGAGATCAACTAGTATCTAAAAGCTGCAATGATTGCCACCAGCAAGGATTCAAACTCTCGTCCTTGTGCACATCGTCATTTTGTACATCGGTGTTTCACTGGCATGCACCACAAGCAACCTATCGATGGCCATGGAAAATGATACCTTCAAAGAGTCGCATCAAAAGAGAACAACTCCAGACAGCCTTCGTGTCGACGCGAGGCAGTTCGCAGTAGCCTGAATCTCGCCATTTTTAAAAATGCCGCCCTTCCGCACACAATGCATTATCCAGCGAAAGTTTTGAACACCGCGCACCAAAAGGTTTGCATGAAAATCAAATTGGGTGCGATTTTATTTCCATCTTCCGAAGGATCGCTCTGCCTGGTATAAGTTTTGATCTAAAGACTTAAAACCTTCTAAAAACGATTATGGAATGCCCTCTCGTAAAGGTAGATATCGACCTTGTTTTCCAAGTTCAAATTCGGACATCCAGAAACAAACAAATGCACAGTAAGTTTTTCTTTAACACGAAGAGCTCATCGTGAAACACTTGATGCTTTAGGAATAACTAACTCAGCGAACGGAAGAAAGCTTGGCTAATCATTATAAGACACCCTCCGTGTACACAGGACTGACAGTTGCGTAATCTCCTGGGAATCTCCTCGTTTTTAAAGCGGTGATAAGATGCCGTCAGCAGCTTCGTAAAGCGGTTTATTTTTTTTTTTTTTTTTTTCAGTTCCCCTGTCGACCGGATGCCAGCATTGCGGTCATAACAGACAAAACTGGAGCGGTAGTGGACACTGTGGACAACAGCCAGGGTGTTTATTCTATGCATCAGCCTTTGCCAAAACTCCTGCGCTGGCAAAACGAACGACGGTGTACGAAGAATTAGGAAGTAGCATCATGATGACTTGTCCTGGGCAAGTAGTTTCCCAAAATAGTAGCATTCAATTTCCCTCTTTAGAAATAGGTTGGTGCATAGTTATCAGGTTTTTCTTTAGTTATATTTTAATAAAAATTTAAACTTATGAATGAAACTATCCCTCTACTTTTAATAAAAAATAATCATTCCTACAATTTTTGGGTTGGGTTCCATAACAAATCTCGAATTATTTCCCAATGGATGATTCCGCTTCTGTCTCATCAAACCACCACATTGCCTTCTTACTCCTTTTATTCCTTTTGGTGATCCTGGCGAAACGAATGCTTTTCTTGTGATGGTTTTGAAGAGAAGCCACGATTCATACAAGATCCTTCTTAAACGGACTCCGCTCGTTTCGTTGAAGTTGAAAATTCGGCCATTTGGCTTTATTCACTGAGTTCGTGGGGGAAGCTTTCGTCCCCTTTTTGAGATGCCGATGGTTGAATGGTCATATTGAAGTTGTCGGTCAAGCTTTCGTCCCCTTCCACGGCTGCCAAAAGTGCCTGGTCGTCGAAATCCGATGGTCGACCTCTTCCTGCCTTATCTTCCCAGCTAGTGTTGTCAGATTTGAAACATTCCCTGCTGATTGTGTCCTCACCGAAAAGTTCGTTGAGATCGCGAAATGACTGCACTGCTTTCCATCCTTTCTCAAACTGGTACAGCATAATATCACGAATACGAGCTTGATTATCGGCAATATAACGCATTTTTATTTATAACCTAAAAGTAAAGGATATTTTCATTCATAAATTTATAAAATATTGTAAACTTTTATTAAAATATAGCGCGTCAAAGAAACGCCTGATAATTATGCACCAACCCAGCAGAAAATTTTAAATTTTTTTTTTTTAAATTATTTTTAATTGTGCTCAACCAGCAATAGTTTTGAAATATTGTAAATATCGATAAATGACTCAAAGGTAAAAACATCTATATTATAGATATATGAATCTATTCCAACAATAAATATGACACACTGAAAAAATTGAAAACCGAACAAATAGAAGCATTTTTTTCAATTCCTACTATTAGTACTACTACTTTGAAGGCCATCCCTGCTTTTTAGCGATGACTTTTAGTCCGTATGCATTGAGGGTCTTATTTTTGGGCATTGGAAAAGATTGTAATCCTAAAGCATATAATCTGTTTTGCATTGTTTCTACGTCTTACCGGTCCATGTAGTATAGGATTACTTTGAAAGTGATTAAATATAATTTGGAAGAATAAATTTTTCAACGTGAATCGCGGAAAAAAAATCCCTGGTCTTACTTTGAGGATTGGAAAAAGATTTAGCAATAATAAGTGATTAAATACTTATTTAAATTCCTTCTATTAGCTCCCTATTAGCTCCCACTCTCCTATATATATCTTGTTCAAATTTTCAATCGTTAATAAAATACTTTTTATTCATCCTCTCAAGTTTAAATGGACTTGACTTTTTTGGGCTTGTAGTGGATGACACTGGATGTTAATAGTTTTTCAAATATTAATTCAGTAATTAAATTTAATTAATTATTTTTTTTTTTTAGATTTAAGTTGCATATACCTACCAATAGATAACGCCAGATAAACTTAAAAAATGAACAAAAATTTTATAAAGGACTTTCTGCAATATAGTGAATAAAAAGTAGGAATTGACTTTTTTTATATATATATTGTTAAACATTTTTTTTTTTTTTTTTTTTCCTTCTGATTTCCATTGTGCCTTTTCCAAAATAAAATCAACAATAACAGCAATATTTGCTTTTTTAATCTAATGTTTTTAATTTCTGACGAATTGATGCCGATTGCGTATTTCTAAAAGCAAGGCAAAGTAAGAGAAGAAGCAAATATAGTAAAAAAAAAAATTGGAACTGACTTTAAAAAAATTTTTTTATATTACTTGTTACAGTAGAAGAACGTTCACTGAATTTCATGCATTTCCGTGTTCTTATTTTTCCAGAGACACGCAGGGTAAGTTTCTGAGGTGGAGGAACAACTCATACGTCATCAATCCCAGCAAAGTTCACGTGAAAACAAAAGGACGAGTGAAAATCGACATTGGCAATAACTTACACATACGGAAGCTACAAAACACGGATGCTGCGATTTACAGGTTCGGTTTTCTTTTTAAATGTAATTATCCATTTAATTTTTATTTTTTATAAAAAAATGTTTTCTAGAAATCAGTTAGAGATAATGTTGTCGAAAGGGAATATGCATCTGTAGGTTTAACTAGTAAAATAAAAAAAATAAAAATTTTAAGTCAATTCCTACTTAGGTCAATAAAGAAAAATTTTATTTTAGTTACTTTTTATTAAATAATTACAATTAATATAAATACGTGTATACATATGACAGAAACACACTATTAAGTAGTAAAATAGAAAGCGAATTTCCTTGCAGTTTTCCATTTTCCTTTCTATATAGGGTGTTGGACTATTATTTTTGTTTACTATTTATTCACTTTCTATTTTTTTTTTTTTTTTCTAATTTATGAAGCTGGTGGTGGTCTATAATTTCTCATTCCTATTCATCTCTTGTAATGCTTCATTATTGCAAGGAACCTTCCCAGAATCCAATTCAACTAATAGTCCTTCTAATGATTTCTCACAACTCAAAGACAACATATGCTTGACCTGCTGCTAAGAGTTTTCGTCCTTGACATATTACTGCATAATCTACAGTGCTACCTTGTATCTTATGTACTGTTTTGTCCGTGAGTATTAATGGTAGCATTCTTCGTACTGTCGAATCAAGCGTGAATAGCACTCACGCTTGATTCGACTGGTTTTAAAGATTGGGCAACGGGCAACGGGCGTACCTGTTACGGAGTTCCAAGGTGCTTTTAAGAACCACAATACCTCCACATCTTAAGTTAATTAGAAAATTTGCATAAAATGATTTTGCTTCAATTATAGAATGTTAATAAAATAAAATAAAACAATTAAAATTTAGGAAAAACATCTCTTGCTTGAGAACAATTAAAAGCAAGAGATCGAAAAAGTTTAAAACTATAGGTACAATTAGAGTCCGTTGACGATGCCCAAAAAAAAAAGAATACAAGGTTAAAGTTAAAATTAAAAATTTAAAAGCTAATAAAAATATAGAAAAGAAATTAAGTAGTAGCACAACTAAAAAATAGTAAATATAAACATACAATATACAATCTTCAAATGATTTCTGACTGGTTGACACGCCGACAGATGGCGCCATCAGTCAGTTGGTGATTCACAAATTTGAAACCTCAGAAACCAGGAAAAGCGCATCTTTTTAATTAATAAATGAAATAATCGTAGTAATCAATGTGTGTGACATCCAGAACAGAGTTATTACTATTAAGTAAGGAGATTAAAAGTTAAAGCAATAAAATTTAAGAGATTAACAAGTCGACAATTTAAAATTAATGGAAGGTATTGAAAAAAAACAAAAAGTTGTTTAACCTATCCCAGCTCGGAAGCTGTTAAATAAAAACAAAATTTAATAATAGATGAACTTAAACTATTTGACAGATGTAAAGGAATTAAAATTTAAAATCAATTAAAAAGTAGAAACTATTTAAAATAAAAATTAAAGGTAGCCATGTTCTAATTTAAGTTTGCACATCGTAGCAAATAAATAAGTTAAAGATTCTATTTAATTTTTACACAATTCCCTCAACTGGAAATAGCCTTTCCGAGAAAATCATCACAATTGGTTCGGCAGCCCGTTGTTGGCCTTGGCCTTCTTTAAAAGATCCAGCCAGGCTGTTCTCCTCTTGGCCGTGGACCTCCAGGTTTTTGATCTTAATAACATCAAAATCAAAGTCTAAACTAGGGATGGGCAAACCGCGGGCCAACTCCGGCCCTCGGAAGGTTCTATCCAGCCCGCGGATAGAATTTTAATTTGCCGGTCCAAAGCAAATTAAAAGAAATACTTATTTATATATTATACATCCATCTCCTTTTATACTTTGATTAAATATTTTTTTTTCTTCCTTTTTTCACAGGACTGATGATCTTTTACTTTCTCTATTTGGATATTTTTACCATGCCTTTGAACGTAAATTGTAAAGCAGTGAGGTCAGATTTGCAGGCTGAATTAATTGAGTTGCAATCTAAAAATCATCTCAAGCAGTTGTTTCTAAATATGCCAATGTTAGTGTTTTACAAATCATTATCGAAAGCAAGTTTCCCAAATTTAATATCTCACGCCCAGAAAATCAGTGTTAAGTTTGCTTCATCTTATATATGTGGACAAGTGTTTTCACCCATGAACCTTAGAAAGAATTATTTTAGAAGCAGATTGACAGATGAGCATTTAGCCTCGTTCCTTAGAATCAGTACATCTCGCTTCGAACCTCCATATAAGGAACTTTTAAAAATAAAATCGCAATTTCATTCATCTCATTGATATATTTAAATTGTAATACTTGTATATTGATTTTTAAAGTTCAAAAAAATTTATCTTGGCCCGCCAAACAATTTTTTTCGATTTTTGGCCCGCGACCGAAAAAGTCTGCCCCTCCCTGGTCTAAACAGTCGACCCATCTCTTTAACCCATCTAAACTTTTTAACACTTTCGAATCTATGTTGCTCGATTTCAAAGAAATCATCAGGATAGTATCTCTTTCCCCCAAACATGTATTTGGTTTTTCCTTCATTTGTTGTTAGCTTTGCATTTCTAGCAGCCTTTTCTAGTGCAAGGAGAGATTCTTTCAATGTACTTTCAATGTACCACAGGTTCCGGGTTCAAGTCCCAGCGGTGCCATGGATGTTTGTAGTGGTTCGGAATCCACTTTAAACCGTAGGTCGCGGTATGATATGATCGTAGAGCGTTGCGGGAGCATTGTTACTACGCGTCCGTGGCTTATCTTCAAGTTACACTCGCCTCCTGGGTAATGCAAAGTGAGTAACGTCTGTGCAGCGCTGGTCTTACGGCATCCACGACCAAGCTGTCTAAGTGTTTGCCAGCTGCATTAGAAAGAAAAAAAATATTTGAGAAAACTGTATTAACATCCAGTGTCATCCACTACAAGTTCAAAAAAATGTATTTGAACTTGGTGGATGAATAAAAATATTTTATGAACGATTGAAAATTTGAATAAGATATATATAGGGAGAGTGTGAGGCTAATAGAAGGAATTGAATAAAACAGTTTTGATTGCCAACATTTTCTCCTCTCTTGCTGTTAGTGACCATGTTTCAGATGTTCACGCGTGCTTATTTTCCTTCTTTTCAGTTGCTGGGACGACAAGATTCTGGTGGGGACGGTGCGGCTGGAAGTGCTCCGCCATCGATGGGAAGGAGCTACCGCGCGAACGTGCTTCACCTGGGACTACTTCTGACCTTCTTCACGATCTGCGCCGTGGCGCGCACGGTGTGCATCAACGCCCAGGCTGGAGACGAAGGACTGACGAGTACTTCATTTGGAAGCTATTCATATAAATCTGAAGCATTTTTTCCTCATCTGAACTACAAAAAACATGTAAAAAGAAAATTTGCAAACCCCAAAATCTATACGAGGGAACATAAATTGTAGATATGGATAAATAAATAAAAATGACTTTCATTCGATTAGCATCAGAAGACTTTTTTTTTTGTTCTAATGCAGCTGACAGACATTAAACAATTGTCTTTGAAGTCTTAAGGCAAGCGCTGCACCGACGTTACTCACTACCCATTGAGGTATTAGTTACGACGTTACTAGCACTACCCAGGAGGTGCGTGTAGCTTGAAGATAAGCTACGGACGCGGAGCAACAATATCTCCGCAACGCTCTGCGATCCTGTTAGACCGGGACCTATGGTTTTAAAGTGTATTCCGAACCACTACAAACATCCACGGCACAGCCGGGACTCGAATCCGAAACCTGTGGTTACCGAGCGCCAGCTTTTCTGCCATTCAGGCCCATCTCTTTCAATCCGTTTTGGTCAAATAATTAAATGTAAATTTTATATCGGAATCCACTTTAAGCCGTATGTCATTGATGGCAATGTGATATGTCTATTGGAAAGCATTTTGCTCTCAAAAAATTTGAAGTTCTTTTGATTATAGACAACGCACCCGACCATCCAGTCTGGGAACATCCAAACGTACAATTTCGTTTTCTGCCACCTGATACTACATCCTCGATGCAACCGTTAATTGCGACATTTAAAATACACTCGTAAAGTTGAATGATGAATATATATATGGTGCTCGGTACCACAGGTTTCGGGTTCGAGTCCCTGCTGTGTCATGGATTGTTGTAGTGGTTCAGAACTCACTTTAAACTGTAGGTCCCAGTCTAACATGACTGCAGAGCGTAGGGCTGACAACCCTACTCCGTAAAAAGAAAAACATCTCATGTTTCGAAATCTGCTAGTAGGCAGACGGCCTTGGCCCACCATGAGGCTGTTGCGCCAATGATATATATATATTTCAAATGAAAAAAAACTAACACGAATGCAACAAGACACAAAGACTTTTTGCACCCTGTTTTATTGCTTAGTAACAAAATGATTACTTCTTCCAGAAGGTACAAACATAATAACTTATGACATTTGTATTTATATTAAACATAGACAAAAAAAAAAAAATCCCAACACATGAAATTCAACTGAAATAACAAGATGAATACATCATACATACAGCATAAAGAAAAGTAACTTTGCAACTCTATAAAGACATACAGAATTCTTCATTCTTTAGATGCAGTTTAGCTAATTTAAATTATTATTGCATTAAAGAAGTTAATGCAGTGTGTCAAATAAGCCTGTTCATGGAAATTTATAATGACAAAAATGCATTCATTTTCAGAACTGCAATGGTTCTAAGAAATACAAAGGAGCTGGCTTGCCATTTTTTTTTTCTTTATGAATAATACATGAAATAAAATTAATTAGGAATATGCCAATACATATTTATTTAATTCATTATTTATGATTTGACATTAAATAAGCAATTTAAAAAAAATTATTTTAAACAATGTCTATATGGTGTACATAATTTTATAAATGTAACGCACATTATAATTTATGCATGTTTATTGCATGAGAAAGGGAAAAAGAAAGAGAAAAAAAGAAAAGGGCATTGAAAAAAAAAAAAAAAAAACATTTAAGCTATGAAATTTAAAACAAGTAAATATAAAAGTATAAAACATCTAAAATGTGTAGAAAATTAAAATTTTGTGTAGGGAAATACAAAATACTTGACTGTAGTTGACATTTTTCTCATCATGCAAACAGTTTGTATGTCAGATTTCAAAACACATTACATCTATTACAATAGAAAAATATTGAGCCTTTCAAACAATATAGTACAGAATAGCTGGCAGCTTGATAAGAAAAAAAAATAGGGGATAAACTTGTGACTATTTTATTTCATTTGACATAGACTTCACTTGACTGACTGACAAAATCAAAAATCTGAAAGACAAAAAAAAACGTTGTCCATTAAAAGATATTATTTTTAAGAAACAAAAGTAATTTTATATTACTCTAATTTTTAAGGAATTCAACTTGAATAATATTCAAAGCAGTAACTAAGAATATCCTTAATGAATATTGAAAACTGTAAAATATTCAGTAGAACTACAAGAAATACATTTGATTTTAAATGCCTTTAATAATTAACTTTTCTGCTAAACAGATTATGAAGTGAATCATGTCTGGTATCTTTATGAATCATGTCTATCTTTATGTATTTGTTATTAATCTGAATATGATATAACAAGAAGCAGATTCTGGGGTCATTTGTAAAAATTTGACAAATTTTTATAAATTTATTTTTTCAAAATTCTGAGAATATCAAGGCCATTCAATTGTATCCTTTTATAATACAACCATTCGCAAAAACAGTGATTGATTCAGCAACATGTCAAGTAAGTATTGAGAGACTTTCCTCAGCACTGAGGCTTATCAAAAGCTATCTTGGATCAACAATGAGAGATTTCAGAGGCTTTTTAATTATTAATGAGGGGAGAGGGGCATTTAGCACATTATAAATGGAGCGGAAAGCCAACGGCTATACCATGCTGAATATACCGATTCTCGTTAGATCACTGAAGTCAAGCATCATTGGGTGCTGTCAGTACTTGAGTGGATGACCACCTGGGAACACCATGTGCCGTTGACATTCACAAATTTGGGACCTGAATGGCCGAGTGTCTGGCGCTCGGTGCCACAGGTTTCTGGTTCGAATCCCAGCGGTGCCATGGATGTTTGTAGTGGTTCAGAATCCACTTTAAGCTGTAGGTCCCGGTCTCTTATGACTGTAAGAGCGTTACGGAGCCAAAGTCAGACTTCAACCTACGGGTGCTCCATCAAAACAGAAGCTGCTTCCTTTCCCATCAATCATGAGTACGTATGGGGTCGAGGGCTTAGCCAACCAAGTGGGATAAGAAACAACAACAAACAACAAACATAAATGGAGCATCTTTGTGATTAAAATATACAACTTCTTTGGCTAGTTTTCAAATAATATAAAATACTTCGGTTACTGTCGATTTAGTAATATTTTTATACAATATATTATTTGTAAGCAAATTTAAAATAAGGATGTCATTCAAGTTAGGGCATATACAATACCCTTAAAATTGGTGAAAAAATACTATGAAAAATTTGAATTTTATAGATATACAAAAATAAAAGTCATTAAATTTATTTCACACACTCTTATACATCTGTTACTAATGATTATAGTTCATAAAATTACTGTACATGGTCTTTTGCCGACCTGTGACAATAAGTAAAGTCAAATCTGTTTTTGTGTAGGGGATAGAGATAGCATTAAAGAAATTGAATAAAAAAACATCTTCAAACTAAAAGCTTAGCCATAAATAGGTATAAAGTATATTGCCTGTGATATACTTAATGTATACTTTTAACGTATCATTAAAAAAAAAAAAAAAAAAAAAAAACCTTTATTCTTGCAAATTAGTCTCGCACCCTCAGTCCCCAAATGCTGGTTCGTCTTATACCTGTTGTAGGTCTGGCAATTGTTGAAAACATATTCTGATTAAATGACACTTCAGGCATTAATTTTCGCAAGGCATTTAGCGATTTGTCTGTGAGAGTACAAAAAATGTCCAATTCCTTAAAGTCGTTCAAATTCTTCAAATGCCTGTAAGAAATAGTTGCAATTACATAAAATTATTAGGGAAAAACACTTTTAAAAATATCATTTAAAGTTTACAAATAAAATAATCAAGATTTAGAAAAACTACAGACACTTTAATCTTAAATTTGAATTTCCTTTACAATCAAAGCTTAACAATATTTTTTCCTCAATTTATATATCCTTTTGTCTGAAGAAACTTATAAGTTAGCGCATTTACTCAGGGCAATTTCAGCAATATGCCAACATAGCCTATGGAGAGCAAAAATTCGTAATGGACTCTATCTCTCAACTGTCCACATTTGTGTTATACATAAAAACTATTTCAATAGGTTGAATAAAAATAAAGCATGGTGCCATATTGTTCTGAAGTAGCAACTGAAAAACATCAAAACTGAGAATTAAAAAAAAAGGTCATGAACTCTTTATGAAAAGCAGCGACTCACCACATCAGCCTCTTGCTGATACTTTAACCCATGTCTAAATTAGTTTAATACTATCAATATTCAAAATTCAATTATAAAAAATATTCAAAGCAGTATAAAATACAATTATGAAATTCGTTGATTTTAACACATACCTATTGCAATAAGCAGGAATGTGATAAGAACGACTAGAGTGCAGCTCTCGCAATTTTGAGCATTGTTTCACCATCACCTCCAAGGCAAGTTCGCTTATAAGAGGACAATCACTAATGTCCAGCTCAAGTAAATTTGGACATCTGTTAAAAATGACTATCAAACCTAAAGGGAGTTAAAAAAGAAACTCAAAATATAAATCCCTCAACTATCAATAATTCTCAAAATAAAACTTTATAACAAAGAAATTACTTAAAATATATAAATATAAATTTTATTAAAAAATTATTTTAAGAAAATGTAACAATTATGTACGTTGAATGCTTATTTATATAATACAACAATATATTCCAAACATTCAATACAAATTCATAAATATTAATTCAGTACAATTAGAAAATAAATGTACAACTTGCAATTGAATATCTATAAAAAATGCTAAAATCTAGATAATGAATGATTCTACATGTATGATTCTACTAATGATTCTATTCTACAGTAATAATAAAGAAGAAATAGAAAATAAGCAATAGCACAATATACATCTTATATTAACTTATAAAAAAAACATATTTTTGCCATAAGGAATAAAAAAAAAGTGGTTCATCCACTCCCATGAAATAAAAATCCTATTGCTATTGGGATATTATATAGAAGAGACAGTATAAAAAAACTTAAATGCCACTGAAATATTTAAATACAAAAACGATTAGATGAATTATATACATGAATGAAACACATAATATTTAATTTTTTTCTTTTTATCGCTTTTCCCTACTTGGACCTGGTGGTGGATAAACCAATTTCACTCTTATAAAAACCTGCTGAACAGAACTTCGCTTCTACCTTCTCCTTTAGGATGTTTCGGAACATTGTCTTTGCCATTCCAGCCTGTTTGGGCGATACTTATCTGTAAAATTTTTGACATCCCTCCAAATTTTTGTCTTGACTTGATTTTGTGCTTTGAGATATATGCCCGCTTTATCTCAATTTATCCAAATTTTTTTCTTTTCAACAAATTTGCAGAAGTGGAAATGAGACTTCCACAAAAAAAACACTCCAAAATTTAAAATTCCAAAATCACCAAAAATTTAAAATTCCGGGAGTCTAAATTTCTTTCTGAAATACCATAAACGTTGTCGACACACTCTGGTAACCAAAAGAATAACAATAAAAGAAGTATATTTGAATATGAAAGAAATAAACAAACTACTAATCAATCGATCAAACATTTTAACATTTATACGATGATTTAGAATGCACAAAGTACTACTAGTACTTGAAACAAAAAGTGGAAGTGAGATAACACAAGGAAAAACATATGGGGCACCCCATAGTTGACAGGGTTACGAGACTTTTCATAGAATTACTGTTGTTTTATAATAAGCGTCTTCAAAAATATCGAATAACCATGAGTATGGTAGAACTCTATATCCAACAGAACTTTGGAGTTTGTTTCATGCCGTTACATATTTTATGCATTGGAACAAGATGTGTTCCACTGTTTCTGGAGTTTTGCAGATCGAACATAATGGAGATGAAGTCAAGTCAAATCTATGGAATTTTTGCATTGCAAGGATATGTGTTTGTGCGAAATCTGGAAATAAGAATATCTTCGCTTCAATGATTAGGAAAAAGTCTGTTTGGAGGTTTAATACTAGTCAAATGCATGCAAATTTTTGTATCCATCCATCGATTTAGATGTAAGCAAGTTACATTCGAGATTAAGTTCATATACCAAATGAAAATTTTTACACCAAAATAAGACACATATCACATTGGAACTTATTCCAAAGTAGGCATATATATAAAAAAAAAAAAAAAAAAACCAGAAGTTTGCCATGAGAAAATATCTTATTTCCATACTCAAATACCTTGTCTTTATAAAACAGAAAAAAAAAATAGATGTTTTCTAAAGTTATTTTTTTATTGGCAATACATAAAATGGCCTTTTCCCCCTCTCAAAATAAAAAATCTCAAAAACCCTGGTCTATTATTTGTAATAAATCAACTTATGTATTGAAATAAAATAACAATCATAAATAATAAATATTAGTTAAAAAAATCATCATCTAAAAATAAATTGGAAACATCTATTCTTGAATAATTATAAATACACTTCCAAAGCAGAAGCATTCATTTCATGTTTGTGAAGATCAGAATATTTAATATTTGTTGTGCCAACATTTGAAAATAGGATCCAGAATGACTATTCACAGAGATTTAAAATAAAGACAATTTCTTGAATTAACAATAATAAATGACTGCTCATACAAATAATCCCTCATAGCTTTATATTAACAGAAATAGTAGAAAAATAATATTCACCATTATCATTCAGCGTATCCCTGTGACCACTTAAATTGAGCCTTTCTATACCCTTTGGTATGAAAGGCAAAAAACTTTCCATACATTGAATAGTTAGATCTGTCCATGCTAAATTCCACTCCTTTAATCTAAAAATATATCAAAATAAAAATTTAATATAAAAAGTCTTTTCCTGACTTCAATTTGTAGGTTATACATTAAATAACTTTAGAATTCCTTGGTGCAGATTTTTGTCACAAAAATTTAAGATGACAGAGCAATTTTTTTGTTTTAAATTTATTTCCATACAATTATAGAGCAAAATTGTTAGATCTGGAAAATCAATTTTCTAAAGCAAAATTACATACTGCACAATGTCAGCAAAACAATCACAGCCACTTTAAATCTAATTAAAAATTCACTTTGATATATTTAAAAAAATTGAAATTAGAGTAAAGTTCAAACTTAAAAGAAATCACCTTATAAATTTTCAATTGTAGTTAATTTTTGTGCACTGAAAATTTATGAAATCATACAATTTAAATATAAAATAAAATAAAGCAAATGTAAGACATGCACTTGTCATATATATGTATTTTATTAAACTTATAAATGTGCAAACTTCCTTAGTCTCACTAATCTTTATGTTGCATTTTATTTTAAAAAGGATAAAATTAGCCATAAGCATAATAATGGTGCTTTAGTGGAAGAAAACATTTAAAATGTAATTACTTCATACTTATTCAATTGACTTTTTACTACAGTTTATTGGAAGGTTACACCTTATAAAATTTCAAAATCTATTACATTAATAAAACACAGAAAACATGAGTTCGGAAAGAAAAAAAATTACTTTTATGGAGAGGGGAAAAAAAACTTACCGAGTACATTTAGTTGATATAGCATGCATGCCAGCTGGTGTGAGACCACTACACATTGACATGTTTAAAACAGTCAAATATGGATTTTGAGCAATGCTTCTGGAAAAACAAATTCAATAATTTAATTTCATGGAATGAAACTATTAATTTTTTTTCAGGAATTTACAACAAAAATTAAATAAAAATCATATTTTACAGAACGTACAACAAGCAATCTTCATTCAATTCACAGTTCTCGAGACTCAGCTTCCTCAAGTGAATGCACAAAGAAAGAAGATCTGCCAATCCTTTGACATCTATAGTTGCCAGACTGATATCCAAATATTGCAAATTTGAATATCTGAAAGAAAATTATAAGTGTCATACACAAAAATTGGATCCATAACTTCTTTGTTTACAAAATTAAACAAAAAAATTTACTACCACCTTGGTTCTTGGTAAAATATATCAGAAGAAATTGGACTTTTTATCTGCAAGATAAAAATATTTATTGTTAAACATCTGAATAAAAAAATTTTCTGTACACAATTTAACCAAAATATATATTCAGTTAGATATTAACTTCAACTCATTATTAATATGAGATAATAAAGTTTATATTACTTTCTTTTTATAATATTCTTTTTAAGTCAAAAGAAGCTATTTTACTTAAATCTATGAAAAATTACAAAATTAAATACAAAATTATTAAAATTACATTCATTTCTGGAAAGAAGAAAAAAATAAATATTTAGATCTTTGAAAGTCTGAAAATAACTAATTTTAAAAAGAGTTAATCAAACTAATATTCTTTATGTATTGATAATCACTTAGAAATGATGCTAAAAAATTATGTAATGCATTTTTTTTTTTTTTTTTTTTTTTATCAGATTTACCAAAAAAGAATACTTTCAAAATAGTACAGTTAAGATTTTTTTTTTTTTTTTTTTTTTTTTTACTTGTTCTTGATGCTATTAGATTTCCTTATATTTTACAATTTTAAAAATAATAATTCCATACTAACATGTAAGTATATATTTTTAGATATTTTCAATAACAGTAAACAGCAAAATCAAATGTTACAAGCAACCACTAATCATATTTAAAAAAGATTTTTGTACTCATCAATATCATTTTATACAATTTTTTATGCAATATTAAGATATGAAACAAAAACTCATATGAAATTTTTATTCACATTTATGTTGTTGTTTCTTATCTCATTTGGTAAACATCTAGACCAAGCTAAATAGCCCGTATGGACTCATGCTTGAAGGGAAAGGGTCAGTTTATGTTGTGAAGGAGTACCAGTAGGTAGAAGTCTGACTTGGTTCCGTGACACTCTATAGTTATATGAGACTGGGATCTACAGCTTAAAGTGGATTTCAAACCACTACAAACATCCATGGCATGGCTGGGACTCAAACCTGAAACGTGTGGCACTAAGTGCAAGACACTCAGCCATTCAGGCCCAAACATTTATGTGAAAGTCTAAATTAGGAAGAAATCAGCAATTTCAGGAAATTCTGATAATTTTATAGAATTGCTTTCTTCTTACAACTGCATAAAAAACTTTTATCTTTATCAGAAGATATAGACAAATTACACAAATTCTTTTCATACATCATTTTAAGGACACATAAATCATGGAAAAAAAAAAAAAGCTTGGATGTATTAAAATATCATGCAAATTCTTTGTTGACATATTTTAAAAATTACATAAAATAATAATCCAAACTTTTCTAAACAAGAAAATTCCTTTGGAGAATGTTGAAAAGAAAAATTACTCCCTCCTTACTAAAATTTCTCTATTCTTCATATTCACTTCATTAAACTTTTACTATTTTTCCTTTTTTTTTTATTTATCAGCATCTTTTACTAAATTTTGATAGTTGATCATTTTTAAAATTTTACCACCCACTTTGACAGTATTACAATAAAACACATATTAAGAAGTACCCTGAAAATATCAAGAATCCTTCCGAATCTCACACATAAAATAAATCATGCGAGTTTCATATATATAAACTATGTGAACATCTTTTTCAATTGCATGAAAAATGAATTTAATCATGACCAATTTAGTAAAAAAAAAATTATAAATGCATGACTCACATCTGCCATAGCAAGCCTCAAAATTGAAACACCTCTTGAAAGTATCTTTCCAAGGCCATGTGGTTTAATAAGTTTTCTTCCAAAGTCATACCTTTTCCACAAAGTACAATCATAACTGAAAATAAAATCAAGAAAAAAACTATATTAGAAATACCATCAAAAACAACAAATCAAAAGAAAAATATCAAGATTTAATTTCAAACAAATAATGTTACTACAAGAATTTCTATTTAAGCAACATTAAATATTGTTATACTATATCTGTTTACTTTCTAAAAATAAATGCTATTTAAGTGTGTGAGACAAACAAATGCATTCACAAGTAAATAGACACATAAAATTATAAACAAATTATATGGGCAAAAAATCATTTTTATTTAAATAAAATATTCATCCAATGTTGCAAGATTTTGTTTCTTTCAATGTAACACAAAGAATAACTTTTTACAAATTTTATCAACTCTTTAATACAAAATGCATTGTTAAAAACTTTCTTACTACTTAATTGTACTTTTTAACTCAGATATCCTTCCCATTAACAATCACAAAATCTTAATAAATTAAATTAAATTTCATTACAGAAATTTATCTGTTAAACAGAATTATTTGGTACAGTCAAAAGAATAAAGGCAAGATATTTCTTTATTCTTAACAAGATTCTTCGAAAAATTAAAAATTTCCAATTTGAAATACATCTAATTAATTTCAAATAAAAGTTTAGTTAACATGTGATTGCACAATAAAATACTTTTATTTAAAAGCGTCTTTAATTTTAAGAAAATAAATTTTACTAAGAGTTCACATACAGTAAAACTTTCTATAGCTGAGAAAATGTCCTTTTTTTTTATCAAAAGATTATTTAAAAAGAAATATTGACATTCTTTTCCTCAACTATTTTAATATGTTTTAAATGCTTTGTAAAGAAATAAAACAATTGTAATTTTTATAATTGAATCTAACCAAAATTGAAAAAATATAAAATAGTTAATCGTTTTCTTATATTATTTTTAACAGCAAAATGTTAAGTAATAAATAATAATGATCTAAAATAAATATATATTATTAAGCATATAATTATAAAATTCAATAAACTTATACACAATTTTCTATAATTAAATTACATAAAGTATTTCATAATAATTTTCAATAATATTATTTTAAATAAATATACAATATTCCTCCATAAAATAAAATTTATGTAATAAGCACATATATGTGTTTTCATAATAAAAGGAACTTATTCAGAACTTCACCAAACATACCTTAAATCTCTCCAGCGTTTACAGACAGAAGAACATTTGGCAAGCGATGATTTGGGTAACCAGCTAAATATGGAAAGGACTACTTCATCTGAAATCTTGGCAAAATAATCTAAAAACAAATAAGAAACATTTTTAAAAACAAACGGTACAAAATAAAAATAAAAACTCTGAGATCATTTTTTTTTTTTTAAATTTTAAGGACAAATTTCATCATTTTTAACAAAAATTCATTTGTAGATAAAAATTACCAACTCACCTATTTGATCTCCTTCTGTCCGTGATTGTCTCCTATAAAGTACAAATTCATCTGTTCGTATTTTAGCATTTTCGGGATATAAGCTATCTGCATTATTTTCCTGAAATTCATGAACAACTTAATGAAATAATTTCAAAAGAACTTTAAAAACATCTGAAACAAAAATTAGTAAAGAATTGTATCTCACTAATAAAATATTTTTCCCCAAAAAATGTACAATGTAATAATTCATTAAATTAAATGATAAAACAATGAAAATAAATTCAAATTACATACAGCTTACCTCTATCAATAATGTACAAAACAAGAAATATTAATAAAAATCTTCAAATTAAATAAGAATTTTTAAAAACATGGAAAAAACTTAATACTTTTATTCAAAATAAGATAAGATAACTATAAATATATACCTTCACCTTCTTAAATATATTTAACTATATTGCAAATTACAATTATTATTTCAAAAGCCAGAATGCAATTAAAAATGATGGTGACCCGTTAATTAACTTTCTTGATTAACAGACAAACAAGCATTTAAATTTTTCTAAATTATTTTAAGTATGCTACTCAATTTATATTTGTGTTTAAATCGCAATATAGGTTCATTTGATACATAAGATCAATCAATGAATTAAAATGTAAACAAATATCTTGAAATAATTACAAAAATTAATAAAATAAAATATATGTAATACTAAGGCCTGCTTAAAATAATAAATAAATTATAAATAGAAATTTTCTGATCTGTAAATATTTTATAAAAAGTTAATTTATCTAAGTTTGATAATATATTTATTTAAAAATAAAAAAACATCCAATATAGAAAAATAATCTAATAAAATTGATTAATAAGCACATAACATTTTTCAATGCAGATTTAACAAAATATTTTTGTTTTCTTTTACAAATTTCATCACACAGCTATAAAAACCTGAACCTTTCGCTTTAAAAACGATCTACAAATTAATATCTATTCGTGTACTATGTAATAATAACAATAAAAACGTACAAACAATTTAAGAATATATATTTTTTTAATAGAGAGACGAATTTAAAATAAAATGTTCGTATTATATATGATTTAAACCTTTTTATGAATCATTTCCAAATCGCACTTGCCGCACTAAATAACATGCAATGCCAATGCCAATGCCAACACATTAAGAAAGTAAGCAAATATGCCAGCCAGTGAACATCCCACAATACCTTGCGTTCAGGATTAGAGCTTAAAGACAAGTTTTCCATTAGATGTTCTACTTCTTCGATAGGTTGTTGCTCTCTTTTCACAAAAACTGGATTATTAAACATAATGATTAAATTTATTTTGATCTTGTTAACAGCTTCATATAGCCTCTCTTGTATTCGTTTTACTTCGGTCTCTGAAGGGATCGTACGATCGTCATCGTTGAGCGTACAGTAGTCGTCGTCGATATCGACCGTACCTCGATCCGGGCTGTTCATGACCAGCGGAGGACAAATGGTCAGTTTGGTCAAGAATGGATTTTCGCAGAGGGGGTGATAAAAAAGAAACCGGGTTACCACTTAACAATGACAATTTTTTTTTTTTTTTTTTTTTTTTACTGAGTTCAGCCTTTTTTGCAACAGAAAAAATTATACTTGTAGAAAGGATAGCTTAAATCCTCTTCCCAGGATAATTTATTGTTATTTTTTTTAAAGTATAAATTCAGTCATGCAGTAAGTGAAGAAATTATCAGTTAATGTTTCACAAATGTTGGAAAAGCACAAGCTGTTTTTCGATATTTTCTGTAGAGCACACATGCACGAAAAGTTTTTCCAAAATCATCAGGTGAATTGCTTCAAAGCGTATAACGAACGAGATTAAATTTTTAACATAAATGCACAGATGCACAGTCTGTGTATCTTCCTGCCATTGTGGTTTTCTGTAAGCGGCCTCACCCAGGGACGGATTTAGAGGAAAAGAGGTCTTAGGCTATTCCACTTATGAGGCCCTTTCACCTTCCATTTTTAAGTTTGATTCAAAAGTTCAAAATATTTGAGTTACTAATTATTGTGCATAAATAAAAATTAAGAACTTTCCTAGAATTCCACGAAATGAAAATATTGTCCCAAAAAAAATTTTCAATAGTCTATAAACACTTCACTAAAGTATTGAACCTACTGAACTCAAAAGGCGAGAATCAAGTGATCGTGAACGCAATCCTAAAATAAGAATATTTTCTAATAACATTAATGCGTATTTCATGTTATCGAAGTAATACGAATATAACCGAATGTCGGGATATCAATAGGTCTGTTCCAATCTGCCCTTTATTTATGCGAGAACAAACCAGAGCTTAGTAGCATAAGGCACATCAATATTTGTCATAGCAATCAGTGAACGCATGAACAATACTTTGGTGCAATTTAGTATATACAAGCGAACAGACCCAATGAGCCGAACGCGTTGATCTTAACCAATACATTTTTATGCTTGTTTATTAGTCATAACAGGTGGGCTGAAAAGTTCGTAGGCTGACGCATAGATGGCGTTACCAGTATTAAATTCATATGAATTTTAGTTAGCCCTAACCTTCAAAACACACGTGTATAAATTTGACAGCCGTTGCACTATTAGTATATGAGTTATAGCCTTTTAGTGAAGCAACTTTTGTTAGTTTGAAAAAATGGATAAAAGGAATTTCGTGTGTTAATAAAGCTTTACTTTTGGCGAAAAAAAAATTCTATTGAAGCCAAGACTTGGCTTGATAAATATGTGGACTTTGCACCGGGATTCGGACTTTGCACCGAGAAAATTATTCGGACTTTGCACCGAGAAAATTATTCGGACTTTGCACAGGGGAAAATCAACCGTAGAGAAGTAGTTTACTAAATTTAAAAGAGGCGAAATGAACACCGAGGACGATGCACGCAGTGGACGCCTCAAAGAGGCTGCTACCGACGAAAACATTTAAAAAGTCCACAAAATAATTTCTAATAACCGTAAAAGTGAAGTTGCTAAGACCCTAGCTAAGAAGATAGCTGAGACCCTAAAGATATCAAAGGAACGTATTGGACATATCGTGAAAGAATATTTGGATATGTGAAAGCTCTGTTCAAAGTGGGGGCCGCGCGATCTTACAATCGACCAAAAACAACAACGAATTGATGATTCTAAGCAGTGTTTGGAGCTGTTCAATCGTAATAAACCCGAATTTTTGCGTCGATATGTGACAATGGATGAAACATGGCTCTGTAGCGAAATCTATTGAGGGAAAATGGAATACAAATTGAACGACTTCTACTTTCACTGTTAAAAAGGGAATTTTCCTTTTAGAATGAAAACAGAACGTAGTTGGAGCTCCGTAGTTGGCGTTAGAAATTAAATAAAAGATGTTGTAAATGTGAAAATTGATTATCGTCTTTTATTTTGCCGTCTGGATTTTAATAACACTACGCAACCTTTACAAAACCGCCACATACTTGGTGACCCGTGAATTGTTTGCAAACCGTGAATTATTTACAAAATGACTGAAACAAATGGATCGGCGAAAAAAGATGAAGTAGCGCGGGTAAGTGTCAAAATACCTCCTTTTTGGACAGAAAAACCAGAAATATGGTTCTTTCAAGTTGAAGCACAGTTTTCAATTTGTGGAATAACAGCCGAGGATACAAAATTCAACTACTTAATTTCGCAATTAGAACCGAAATTTGTTGAAAGTTTGTGGGACATTATAAGTGATGATAATAGAACAAAATACACCGCTGCAAAAGAACGTTTGCTGAATACTTTTAAGGAAAGCGAAAATAAGCGTCGTCAGAGACTGATGACAGGACTTGATTTGGGAGATCTTAAACCCAGTCAACTTTTACAAAAAATGAGAAACCTGGCTACTGATGGAATTACTGATAAGATGCTAACAACGCTATTTCTACAAAAAATGCCTGATTCTGTGCGGAATATTTTACTAGTTAGTGATGAAGAAATTGAGAAACTGGCATTAATGGCGGATCGTATTCTTGAAATGCAACCAAAACAAGAACTTTACTGCGTAAGCAATGTTTCATCAGGATCAGATACCATAACTGAGTTACAACAACAAATTGCATCTTTGGATAATAAACTTGCAAAACTGAGTGTCCCAAGGAACTCTCGTTCCCAACCAAGAAATAGAGATCGATACTCTTTTTCTCATCGAAGTAAGTCTCGCAATCGCCCTTATAATCCTTCTGGCATAAAACTATATTTTCTAAAATTGACATTACTAAAGCATATTATCACATTCCTGTAGCAGATGAAGATAAGGCAAAAAACTGCCATCATCACACCTTTTGGACTTTATCAATTCAATGTGATGAGTTTTGGTCTCAAAAATGCCCCAGCAACATTTCAAAGGTTTATAAATGAAGTTCTTTATGGTTTAGACTTTGTGTTTCCATACTTAGATGATGTGTTGATCACCTCTTCTTGCGAGGAAGAACATCGTTCACATCTTAAAATAGTTTTCAAGCGTTTAGATAAATATGGTCTACGGATTAATATTAGCAAATCAGTTTTGGGAGTAGCTGTAATAGATTTTTTTAGGCTATCAAATATCTGCAGAAGGCTCACAACCTCAACCTCAAAAGATCAAAGCTATCATAGAATATCCATTGCCAGAAACTATGCACGAATTACGTTCCTTCTAAGGAATGATCAATTTTTATCGTAATTATATAAATAATGCAGCAAAAATTCAAGCCCCTCTACATGAACTTTTGAAAGGATCTACAAAAAAAAAAAGATCGACGCCAAATACCATGGACCAATGAAACTAGACAAAGTTTTGAAAAATGCAAACAAGATGTTGCTCAAATAGTATTAATGGCATATCCCAACTCGGATTATCCTCTGGCACTTCTAACAGATGCATCTGATTGGGCTATTGGATCAGTTATTCAACAAAAAGAACCAAATGGATGGAAGCCAATTGCATTTTTTTCTAAAAACCTTAACGATGCTCAGAAAATTACTGCGTTTACGACCGTGAACTTTTGGGTATATATTTATCCATTAAACATTTTAAGCATTTACTTGAAGGTCGAGATTTCGATATTTATACTGATCATAAGCCTTTAACATTCGCTTTTAAGCAAAACAATGATAAAGCCTCCCCCAGACAACTACGACATCTACAATATATCTCACAATTCTCTACTAACCTATACCATATCAGTGGTCGAAACAATGTGGTAGCAGACAGACTGTCTAGAATTGAGGACATCGATTCACCTATTGTCAATTATGACTTGATAGCTGATGCACAAATTAATGATGATGAACTACAACAATTGAAATTACATTCCAAATCATTACATTTTAAAGAACACTAATTGCCATCAGGAAAGTTCTTGTATTGTGATACCTCTACTTCCAGTATCGGACCATTCATACCAAAAAATTTTCGAACGACAATATTTAATACAATTCACAGTTTAGCTCATTCTGGAATTCGAACTACTGTAAAAAAGAAATAACTAAAAGATTCATTTGGCCAAATATGAAAAAAAGATGTTATGAAAAAGACAGTGGACTCAAACTTGCATCAACTGTCAGAAAAAATAAAATAACTAAACATACAAAATCAGAATATTCACAATTTCAAGCACCAGATGAGAGATTTAGTGTCGTTCATATAGATTTAATTGGACCTTATTCACCTTCTAATGGATACACATACTGCTTGACGTGTATTGATCGGTTTACCTCTTGGATGGAAGTGGTACCGTTATCAAATATCATTGCAGAAAGTATAGCAAAAAAGCTTTTTATGAGCATTGGATTACCCGATTTGATGTACCTACTTGTGTTATTACTGACAGAGGCACTCAATTTATTTCAGAACTATTTCGAAGTTTAGCTGCGCTATGTGGTGTTAAAGTAAACCATACGTCTTCTTACCATCCTCAGAGTAATGGAAAAGTTGAACGTCTTCACCGTACCTTGAAAACAGCTATTAGATGTCATAACAACGTTCGTTGGACGGACACATTACCAACGGTTCTTATGGGTTTGCGAGCTGCTCTACATGAGGACTGTAAGTATACAATAGCTGAAATGGTTTATGGCAAAACTATTAAATTACCAGGCGAATTCTTTGAAGAATCCAGATTGCCAATATCTGATGATAATTTTGTAAGCAACCTCCGAAAACAGATGGCCGACTTAAAAAACCATACCAATTCAAAAACAAATGTCAACAAAAGATCTTCATTCCAAAAGATTTGTACACATGCTCAAATGTGTTTCTGCGAATTGACAGAGTTAAAAAACCTTTAGAACCCCCATATGAAGGACCCTATTTGGTATTGTAAAGATCACCTAAAATTTTTCTTCTATCAATTAAAAATAAACAAGTTGATATTTCAGTGGATAGATTAAAAACCGGCATATGTGTTACAACCTAATGAACTTCTGAATCCAACGTCATCAAATGATCATACATCTGTGCCGAGTGAGCAAACATTTATACCAAGTCAGCAAGTTGCCCAACCAAACACAACAACACGTTGTGGAAGACAAGTAAAACTTCCTGTTCGTTTCAATGACATTATTGACTTTTCTTCAAAATTATAATTCGTCTATGTAAATTTTAAAAATTAACTTGATTTATTGTATGTAAATGTTTATATGTAATTGTATTTGTACTTATTTTGTGCAATTTAAATTTGTCTCAATGTATTTGTTCGCTATTATTTGTATAGATATATTAATTCTTCTACCATTTTCAAAGTAACGTAACTTTGTTACTGGTAGGGGAGTGATGTAGCGACACCTATTGATGGAAAATGGAATACAAATTGAACGACTTCTACTTTCACTGTTAAAAAAAGGGAATTTTCCCGTTAGAATGAAAACAGAACGTAGTTGGCGTTAGAAATTAAATAAAAGATGTTGTAAATGTGAAAATTGATTATCGTCTTTTATTTTGCAGTCTGGATTTTTAATAACACTAAGCAACCTTTACAAAGCCGCCACAGCTCCATCATTACACACCGGTGTCCAATCGACAGTCAGCCGAGTGGACTGCACGTGATGAACACTAAAAATGCTATAACTCACATACTAATAGTGCAACAGCTGTCCAATTTATACACGTGTGTTTTGAAGGTTAGGGCTAACTAAAAATTATATGAATGTAATACTAGTAGAGCCATCTATGTGTCAGCCAATGAACCTTTCAGCCCACCTGTTATGTGTAGAATTTCTCCTTATTTTCTATTCAGTGTTTTAGTATTTACTGTTTTAGAATAGTGTAATTCTAATTTTGCTAACAATATGAATGTAGGCCCCTTTTGATCTTGAGGCCCTGGGCTGAAGCTTAGTTAGCCTATAAGAAAATCCGGCCCTGACCCTCAAAACCCTTTGCGCAAATGCTAAGTGGTAGCACCTCTCCCTCTGATAATCAAGATCTTTCCTGTAATCAGCAAACACCTGAAATCTCAATTAACTCCTCTGACCTTCTTGCTCCACTGGCTCTACTAAAAGAACTCGCCGTTATTATGAAAGTTTTCCTATGCTAATGGAAACTCTCTTCCCAAGATTAAAAACGCTACTACAGCTGTAGATAAATTAGCCCTTCTGATTGAAGGTTATTTCTGATATAGTTAACGACCCATAATGCAGATACACCGTAATTCTCTTAATATTATTTTCTGGGAATGCTAACGGAATTAAAAATCGCAAAATTGAGCTGCAAGATTTAATTAACAACAACTCTCCAGATCTGTTATTTATTAAAGAGTTCCATCTACAAAACCAAGATAACTTCTACTTGCCTAACTTTGACTGCTTTAGGAATGACAGAAACAATCCACTCTATGTCAAGGCCATGGGAGGTACCGCTATATTTACCAAGAGTCACTTTCCCTTCCACACACCTACTCCTCTTTTACAGCACATTGAAGCAGCCACTATCTCCTTAAACCTTCCTAATCTGGATCCCATTATCATTGCATCTATATATGTTCCAGTTACATCTGATCCTCTACTGTTCACATTAGATCTTGAAAGTATTATGCAACTTGTATCAAATATTATCATGTGCAGTGACTTTAATGCTTATCACCAAGTCTCGAAATGCTCTAAAAATAGACAAAGGGGCAACCAACTCCTTAAATATGCTAATCAAACTGATCTTGATATCATCGCACCTACTACTCCACAAGATTTGGTTACAACTCAACGTCCACGATAGACCTTGCTCTAATCAGAAATTTCTGTTATGTTGTTCCCATACTACATCACATTTTTATAACAACTTAGTTCAGATCATAATTTTGTTGAAATCTCCTTCAAGTTCAACTATATTCTTCCTCCGGACAATAGTAATATTAATACTGATTTGACACTTTTTACTAATCTGCTCATCGAAAAAAATGCTTATCCTTTACCAATCATTAATTCTACTAATACCCTAGATTTGGAATTCAGTAATTTCACCGATGACCCTTTGTCTGCTCATAAAAAGCTTCACAACCTTATAACAGAAATAATTGGATTCCCCCAACGTCAAAAAAACTTAAGATCCACAACAATGCAAAAAAAAAAAAAAAACTGGCAAACTTCAAGGAACCCCAACGATAAAAACCATTCAGGACAGGATCAATAAAAATATCAGGAAAGCCTTCAAAGGCTATTCGGACAAATTATGGAAAGAAAAACTAGAAGAGCTACAAACAAATAACGGATCCTTCTGGAATCTTACTAAAAACTTCAAAAGCTCTACACCTGAAATTCATCACCTCAATAGTACCATTTCTACTGCAATTAAAGATTTAGATAAGGCTGAACTCATAACACAAAAACTCGAAAAGCAATTTCAGCTTAACCCAATTTCTCATTCTGTTTATGAAAATACGGTGATGCAAACCATCAATAACTTTTATCAGAACAACTCCGATGATATTATTCCTCCTGCCTCTCTTTCTGATATTACCATCATCAACAAAAACACGAAAATTAAATCGGCGACAGGACTTGATTCCATCTTTAACAAAATTTTGAAAAAGCTTCCCATTATCAATATCATGAAGCTCTGCTATCTCATCAATAGCGTTCTAGAACTCAAATACTTTCCTGACTTCTGGAAGACTGCATCTATCATTCCCATACTAAAACCTGGAAAAGATCCTACGGACCCAGAAAGTTATCGCCCAATATCTCTTCTTTCAACTCTAAAGCAAAATTACAGAATCTATAATCCTAAATAGACTTAACAAATTTGTCGAACCCAATAATATTACTTGTAAAGAGCAATTCGGATTCAGAAGGAGCCTCTCCACCACCTATCAACTTCTTAGAGTTGTGGAATGCATCATTTCTGGTTTTCATAATGGTGAATACACTGGGGAGTTTTTCTAGATATTCAAAAGGCATTTGACAGAGTGTGGATTGAAGGACTCATTTTTAAAACTTATTAACCTGAATTTTCCGCCGTCAATTATCAAGCTCGTCCATTCCTTTCTAATAGAAGTTTTTCAGACAAAATCAATAGAAACTATTCCTCAATCAAAAACATCCAAGCTGGCACACCTCAAGGAAGCAAAAATTCACCACTGCTCTTCTCCATCTTCATTTCTGATATGCCTACTAGATTCAATACCATTACAGCAATTTATGCTGATGATACTGCCATTCTTTGTCAAAATAAAAACAAAACCCCTAAATGTCTTGCCTGCGCATTAAACAAACACCTAAATGACCTTTCTAATTGGTATGACAAGTGGAAAATTGCTCTTAACATTAACAAAACCGAAGCAATCTTCTTCTTCCGCAAAAATCAAAAATATAAAAAACTATCCATATCTACCTCAAAAACCAACTTATCTTTTGGAAATCAAAAACAAAATATCTTGGAATTTATCTTCATAAACATCTTAATTGGAATTTTCATTTTATCTTTGTCAAACAAAAAAATACAGAAGAAACATTAAAAGATTCTTTCCCCTTATAGCAAGAAACTCGAGCATGAATAGACATAATAAACTTCTGATTTTCATCTCTATGCTTCGTCCTCTCCTGACCTATGCTTGCCCGGTATGGGCCTATGCTGCTAATTATAATACTAAAATCTTAGAAGCTGAGCAAAATATGACTATTAGACAAATAACGAATGCCAACTGGTTCATGAGAAACGCTGATATTCAAAGAGCTATCTCCCTGCTACCTCTCAAAAACTTTCAGAAATATTCTTCAATTATATTGGCAACCACCAACATCTGGTCATTCAAGAGATCGAACAATATAAACCGCACTCTAATTTTAAAAGACCTAGGAATATTCTGCTCTAACCTACCTAAATTCAATTTTGAAGTGTTGGACTTTTTTCAATTCTCACGATTTCCTTTAATCTCTGGGCATTGCCAATGTTTTCATTCTTTTATATTTGTCACCACCGGAGATGAGGCAACTGACAGGGCCAGTGAACTCTAATAATCTTCAACATCATCATTATTCAACTGTTGATGAAACACACGTGCAAATAAATCATGTCTATCAGATCCAAGAAGTAAATCATCTTGTATTTCTTTCCATTTCTGGTTATAGGTAAACGCTTTGAAAAGATCGAATTTTCCATAGTTTTGAATCCTAATCGTGTATATATCGTGGACTTCCGTAAACGTTGATGCAAAATAACCAACTTTTCACTATTATTTGCTTGGCAATCTATTGCAAATCAATTTATTCTTCTGATCATAGTTTTGTTTGACTTAATCGAGTTTAGAGAATCTTTAGCATTCAGTTTTTGTGAACATATCAACAAAAAATGGATTTAATGTAATATCTATCTATATTTTAATCATGAAAAAGCTATTAAAAATAGTAAAACGGAAAAAAGCCCAAGCAATAAATAAATAAACAGTAATTATCAAGAGATAGAAATATTTATTAATAATACTTTTAATTTTAAATATGCTAATCTTAAGGGGAGTTAAAAATTAACGCAACAGCGAGTGATAGTTGAATTTAATTGAAGTTAAAATTAATGCAACTCTGAATGACTTGCTAAATAACCCTTTCCTGTCAAAAGGTGAATTTTTAATAGGCGTTAAAATCAATTGTTAATATCAAATCCTTGTTAACCGAATTGACTGACACTAGCGCCGAGGTTGGAAAGCTCTGTTAAATAACTACTGAAATCAACTGCTCAAATGCTATCAGACTTATCCTGTGTTCACGTTGAATACTACTGCTAAAAATAACCGTTAAGTGTTCGTTTTGTGAACGGAAGTTTACCACTAATTCTCATCAACGTAGTTAAATATTCAATTACGTTAATATTTATACTATTCCATTTTATGATAAACCTCTGAAATATTTCAATTTTGCTATGAAAATATACGATTCTTATATTAATTTTGATTTTAATAGTTACTGAGGTGGTTATAGTGTGGTGGTTTAAGTGATTATTATTACATGTAAAATTTCTTTTAGATGGGCTTGATGGCCGAATGGCTAGCACTCTGGCGTTCGGTACCACAAGTATCGGGTTCAAATCCCGGCGTTGCCATGGGTGTTTGTAGTGGTTCTGAATTCACTTTAAGCCGTAGGTCTCGGTCCTAATAGGATCGTACAGCGTTGCTGGGCCATTATTACTCCGCGTCCGTGACTTACCATCAAGTTACACGCGCCCCCTGGGTAATGCAAAATGAGTAACGTCTGTGCAGCGCTTGCCTTAAGGCATTCAAGACCAAGCTGTTTTAAGTGTTTGCCAGCTGCATTAGAACAAAAAAAAAAAATTCTTTTAGCAATGCTATCTAGAATAATTAAGAGTTATGGCGGTTTTTAAAAATTTGAGTGTTTGCTGAGGAAGGATTACGCTTAATAATTAATCAACACCACATTGTCTAATTTTCATCCCGTCAGATGTTGCCCGCTTTGAGTAACTGACAGGAGTTATTAGTTAAGTTATTATACAAAAATAAATAAGGTAGAAAATTTACAATAGAATTTTCCATTTAGAAAGTGATGTGAAAAAAAAAAATATTAAGACAAAATGCATTTCTTTTAAGTAGTCGGATATATTTTAATTCCGTTAAATTTTTCTCTAACCATCTAATACAATGTGCCTTTTTTGAATCTCATTCTTTTTTATGTGGATGCTTTTTTTTTTTCAAAATAAGAATCTTCTATATCTTTAAAATTTACCTTTCTCTGTTATGAGAAATAATTTGTTTGATTTTGGTAGAATGTGTAAGACCGTCACGTATATGCAAATTTCTTAATTTCCGATGAAATTTTAAATTTTTTTTGTCTTTTTTTTTTTTGCCAAGTTGTATTTACATTCTTTTCATGTCAGTGTGGTACAATTTTTCTTCTTTTTTTTTAAGATATCCGTATATTAAACTGAAAAGGGCCACAATAGTTTTAATCGCTGGTCATATTTTCAAATTAAAATAAATAAAAGAACTTGCCAAATGAAATTTGTTTTGAAATGTATTCTGTTCGATTTCTGAGTTCGTATAAATTATTTTTTTGTTGTCTATGTTTAATATTTCAAAGAGTTCAAAGGCATTTTTTTTGCAAACATAATTATTGAATGCAGATTCATTTATTTTTCCTGAGAAAGATAAAGTGCATTTATTTTAGAATGTTTTTATTAATGTTTCTTAGAAATCTCATCTTATATGTATTGTTTTGGATAGAATTTTGGAAAAATAATTCCAGCGGGATTTTCTCATACAATTGAACGAATATTTCTTCATGAAATAAATGTTAAAAATGATTATATTTTTTTGAAAGCAAATCAAAGAAGATTATTCGCGAAACTAATTTGGTATTATCCAGATATTATCATACATATATAATGGAATAAGATATTGACTATTTTTGGACGAGTTTCAATTCTTTTATATTGTTTTTTTTTTTCTAAAAGGAAGTTAGTTCCTTTTTTGACATTTAACAGCACAAGGGACATATTTCGTCACGCAGTTATGTTGGTCATGCAGTTGCGAAGGTAATAGAAAGCAGAAACAGACCATGGTTGTAGGTATCTATAACCATTTATTACAAAAGCAGACAATGTATTAAAGCATCATCATTATTGGTGCAACAGCCCATTGTGGGTCAAGGTCGTCTACCTACTGGTAGATTTCGAGACATGAGATGTTTTTCTTTTTATGGGGTAGGGTTGTCAACTCTACACCCATTAAAGCATCAAATTTTCTAATAAAAAAATCAAATAGAATGAACAGTTCTTCAGAAAAGTTAAAATAACTTTATTTTTAAATTTAAAAAAAAATCTTTATCTAAAAAGGACTTAAAATGATAATTTAGTTCAATTTCCATTTAGAACACAGAAGACATTAGTTGAAAAGGTTTTGCTTCAACAAAAAAGCATGTAAAATGTTTAATTTTTCAAATACACATCATAAACTATGTATATCTATGTACCATCTTTAATCTATATAGAAATATTTATAAGTCAATAGCATTTACAAATGTTAAACTAAGTAAAATTCAATTGATATTCAAATAATCTGAAAAATTCTTTTTTTTTTTTTTTTTTTTTCTTTACTTTTATTTATATCTAAGGATATGAACAGAAACATATTCTCTACAAATTGCACTTTTTGAATACTGAGAAGTGAATACACAAATCACAAAGATTTCATACTAAGTGAATACATTTAAAAAAAACATAAAAGTGAAAAAATAAAGCACAAATACTATTATAGTTTCATAAGACAAAAGAAATTCATTAAAAAATTATACTACAAACAAAACACAAATCTTTCGACCTGTGATGCCTGAGATAATATTGTTCAGCTCTTTTCTACTAATGAATCAACTACCTTTTCTAATATTGAATGTCAAACTACTATTATTATTCTCATAAATCATGTGTAATGAAATAAATGAGATTGAGAAATAAATGAAAAACATACTATTTTAAAAAGAAAAAAAACAAATTTTGTAATACATTATTCTTGTATGTTTACGGAAAATAAAAATGCAAGTTTATAATTTCTTATTGTCGCTTAATAAAACAGATCTGTAACCAGATTATAAAATTAAAATAATTATAATAAAAATTATTAATTATCAATATGGGTAGCAGCTATAAATGATTTCAATAAAATAATAAAAAGGAAATGTGTTCCTCAGAAGCACTGATATCTTTAAACTTAATTTCAACATGCAAGCAAAAAAAGTTTTTTTTTTAATCATTTTTTGTTTGAGAATAAGCAAATATGTGAAAATATTTTATTATACATTATATTTTAAATACATTTAAATGTGATTAAAAACATTTAAAAGCACTTACAGCACAATATAGAACCATTCAAAAATATTTTATTTTACAATTCTTTAAACAAATAACTTTTCTCACTTTATAATTAACTGCATATTTGCTTCATTAGAAATAGATACATAAAAATTCCCTTTCTAAATAAAATTTTTAATAAATTCATTGAGCAAATGTTTAAAAAAATTAAAGAAGTAGGGAAATCTACATAATTTGAGAAATTTTAAACACATATAAGAATCTCTCTGGATATTAAAGCAAGAAAATTATGTTTTAATTATTGGAAAAAATCGTTCACTTTTTTTTTTAATGAAAATAATATCAGTTGCATGAAAATAATTTAATCAGATATACAGTTTAAAGATTAAAAAAACATTCAAATTCTTCAATACACAAATAGATTCTCTCGGTGAGTGCTCCTTGTCTTTTGAATCTGTTTGGAATACTTAAATGCACAATCCAATAAATAAGTATATCACAGAGAAGCTAAGAATTCTCCACATTTCACAAAATGAAAAATGGGAACTATGCCGCAAAAAAAAATAGCTTTATATAACAGAATAATATGAGATAAAAATAGTTTTTGTAAATTGTCATGGAGTTTTTTAAAATATCAGTGGGCAATATTTCTATACATGTATTGTTATCTCAGCATGTTGAAGGCTGCACCAAGACCCCAACTTGTTTCGATGCCATCAATTCGTTTGGCCAACTATAAAATAAAAGTTGCATTTAGAAAAAAAACATGAAGTGTAATCTAATCCAAACACAAATTAAAAAAATTAAAGCAATTCCTTATCATGTTTTACAACTTTCTTCAAGAAGTATTTTCAAGTATATTTATTACAATTATTAACAATAAATTATATTAATGTAAATTATTTAATTTAATATTAAAGCTTCTTTATTATTTAGCAAAAACTGCAATAACTCTGAATGTTATAAAGAAACTATAACCCTATCCATGAATGTTTTATAACTGGTAAATGAAACATAATAACATAAAATTTATTTCATGAAACAAATCAAAAATTCTTTTTTAAAAAAAGAATTAAAAGAGCTGCAACATTATAATGTATTCATAATTACAATGCTTTAATATTGGGCGTGTGTGATAAGCATTATAATGTTAAGAACAATATTTACAGAAAATTTCACAATATTTTTTTTAGAAAATTTAAATATTTCTAGTTATTAATCTTAATACATATCAGATACATTAAAAATATGTAAATAAAAATATCAATTTTTAAAAGGTGTCAAAAGACTACTTATTAAAATAAGTACAAAAAGTTAATTAAAAGCAAATCATGACATTTTCAGATCTAAAAGTAAAGATTAATAATTTTTTAATTATTATATATGTTTCTGTAAAAATCTTAATAATATATTTGAATTTCAACATGAAAAACCTCTCAAATAACAAAATATAGCAAACAATATTTTTTTTAAAAAATGTTTATAGTAATTATGCGCAAGGAATGTATATTCCAAAGAATCTTAAAATTCAGTTTTTCTTAATGCAAAAATAACTTACATTTTTGTTTGAACTAATTCGTTTTATTGAAAATTTGACAGATCTTAAATATTTAATTTTTTTTACTCTTTTATCTAAATTGTAAGGAGTGTAATTATTGCTTAATATTTTTAATAATTTCGTTATTTTCCTATAATTATTCAACATTTTTTTTAATTCTAAATCAATTTTATTTTGCATTTTCATATTTTATATACTCGCATGTACAAACAGGGAAATTATGCAATAATATTATTCTACTAATATTTTAGAATTTTATTCCATAAGTTTACTTTAATTTCCTTTCTTTCATGAAGCCCAAGGCCATGATGTAGCACAGCCGAAATATAACTGCAATCAAGACACAAAAATGGTTCTTTAGGCTTTTTCTCTGAGCATGCATTTTTACAAGCATTTATGATTTCTCCCACTGTTGTGCGTCCACTTTCTTGATCTATTAAACAAAGAAATAATATATACTTTAAAATAATATATTATATGTAATATAATTTTATCCAAAAAATATTACAAAAGAAATTAGCACAGTCATATTTGAATACGATGGCAAAAAAAATGTAGTGCATTAAAAATAAACCTTAAAAAATACATTAAATAAGAAAAAACTTTACTTTTAAAAATTATATATTAGTTCATTTAAGTAAAAAATGAGCAGAAATTACTTTAAATCTGGTATAAGTGTAAAAAGAAAAATCTATAATCAGTTTCGTAAATTCAAGAAGCAAAATCGATTTTAAAAATGAAGAAGTTGCACAACACAAGAACAAAGAGAAAAAAAAGTCTTTTCCAGATAAAAACTCGTTACTGTGTTAAAAATATTTTTAAATATCTACAAAATATTAACAAAAAGATAAATATTTTTTTTTAATATTTCTAACTTATATTTTAAAAAATTATAAATAAAGTTTTACTTTTTAAGTGCAGAATTAGCATTTCATAATTAGAATAACTTAATGTGAAAAGACATTAACTAAACACTTTCATGTATAGTTAATGTCTTTTTCCTATTCAATGGAATTTTTGTCATTCAAAACAAAACATTGACAAAATAATATAATTTAATGATAATATTAAATTATAATCATTTTAATATAATTTCATACTGTTAACATACAAAAACATTTAATATGGAGTGAATTACTTACTTATGCAACATTTCAATACATATTATTCTTTTAAAATAATAGACTTTTTATAATAGCAATATTTACCTCAAAGATTAGGAATAATTTTGCAGATCCATATAATATAATTTTTACAGATCTATTGCAACTAAGTTAATTACTCAATTCATATAAGCTTTCAAAAATTAATAACAGTTTTAGCATATATTTAAAAACTTTAATATAATCTTTTTGCTTACTTATTTTAAAAATCATTTTTTAATATTAATTTTCATATTTTAATCATTAATAATTTACACAAATCAAAAAAATTAAGCATATTTTTTAAAGTAGCCGTGAAAAATTTATGCTATTATGCGTGCTATTTATAAAAATATTTTCAATAAAAGCATAAATTAATCATTTGTTTATGATGAACATGATTTTTTTTTCATTAAACTGCATTTTTATAATAAAATAACGTAAATCATTAACAGATTTTTTTTTTTTTTTTTTCCCACCTCATTCTCTCTCTTCAGATTAATCTGAAAACTCCTTTTAAAAAAAAAAACTTTTTTATTTTGAACATGAAATATATATTAAATACTTTTTAAATCCCTTTTAGCATTTTGATAGAAAACAGAATCTTTTATGAATGGTATTTGAATGATAGATACACAAATGATTTTAAATTTAAAAAAAAAAAAAAAGAATTTTTAACAAACATTCAAATGAAAAATTACTTAAAATTATTTTAAATCAATTTCACTTTAAATATGCAACATTTTCTGTCAAAGAAAGAAAGTGTTTTACATAAATTCAAATAGAAGAACTACCTATGATGCCTAAATCGTTTGCTCGGTCAAAATAGTAAGATAAGGCATATATTTCTCGTCTTCGTAATTCTTCAGGTTTATTAACACTATTTCCCAAAAACTCAACTGCTTTGTCAAAACATTCCTTAAATCCATACTTTTCATCTTTTCTGCCCCTAAATAGAAGAAACGTTTTTAAAAATAAAGTATACAATTCTAATAAAACTTCCATAACTTTTTAAGTAATTCTTTCCATAAGTTTGGATGTAACAAATTTTCAAAATAATAACAACATTCATATTAATGAGAAATTTAAAATTAATCTATAAAATTGTAAAAAAAATAATGACATTTTAAACACACATTCCAGCAAACATAGTTGTAATCTTTAATAAATAAAATACAGAATATTTTAATTAAGAAAATATAAATATAATTAATGGTAAAAATATAGAGAAGAAAAACAATTGAAAATTTACATTGCAAACCAAATTTTTAAATTTAGTTATCAATACATGAAATATACTTAAAGTACACCAAATTAAAAATTAGATCACAACAAACTTAAAAAATTTATTTTAAAATTAACATAAATTTAATTTAATAAATTTTATGATACATTTTTAAAATAAGTTTGAAAGAACAAAAAACTAACAAATTACTTAATTTTCCAAAATGCTGAAAGTTTGGCACTTAGCAAGAATCATTTCCTTAATAAAATTATTGTAAAATATTAGAGAAAGGAAAACCTTGTGATACAAAAGTACAATGGCAGTAATATCTGTACAAACGCATCCAAAGAAATTTTATTTAGAGAATTTTTTTAGTAATATTTCTATTGAAAAATTGAATGGGCTATTTTTAATCTGCAACTTTGAATAAAAATACTTCTTGTTTTGTTCATATATATATACATGTATGTATATTTTATTTATATATATATTAGTAAATCACTATTAACTTTCCCACACGTCCTCACAACTCTTTTCTAATATACTACATTTCAGAGGAAAAGAGAAAAATCTAAAGAATGTTTGGAAAATCCAACCAAAAAAAAGGAATGTCCTTCTGAAACTTCAATAGGGTTTGCAGTTGTATCCTAGTATGTAAATTGAGACAGAAAGAGCCGACAGCAAATCTATTTTAGCTGTTGTCATGAGAAAAAAAATTTCTTCAATTGATGCAAAAAAGGCTGCCTGAAACAGTTTTATTATCAATTTAAGTTAAATAATTCAGTGGACAAAAACTAATAAAGATAGATGAAATGATGAATATAGAGTAATCACACCAACCAGTTGTCACATATCAAAATTATTGTATTAGTCAAGAATTCAAAAACTCTTCATGTACAAAACAGTATGACCACATGAAATGTGCTATTTTTTTTTAAGGTAATGTAATATGTATAAAACATTATTTTGAAAACAAGCACATATTTTGTTGCTAGGTTACCAAAATGACAGAACCTTTTAATAATCCTTGTTGTGATAAATAATTTCCTGTTTTTGAAATTTTAAACGTTGAATAATACAGTTCAGTTTCAGTTTTATTTTCTTCATATATATATATATATATATAAAACAGAAGTTTTAAGAATTTAGCAGTACAAAGAAAAAAAAGCTGAAAAACAATAAATTTGCATTAATTTTTAATGAAGGAATCTTTGGAAACTAATGTTAAAGAAAACTTACTTCACGATGTAATCCCTCATATCATGCTTCCAAGTATGCTTTGTATGTGGATGAATGCAGGAACTTCTGAATTTTGTTTCATCATTTTTTATTAAAACTAAAAATAATAATGTCTATCAATTTTTGTTTAAAAATAATTTTCTAAGCTTGAGAATTACTTAAGAATATATAATACAAAGTAAAATGACAAAATAATAGTAGCACATATCTTCATATCCATTCCATATATTTTAAACAGATTCCGTTAAAGTATAAAAATGTATATTATAGATGACAACAAGATATAACCAAAATATCTTATTTTTGTAACAAAGAGAAAAACCTCAATGTTTTTATTACCAATACAATATCAATGCATAAGGTAGAAGCACAATCAATAATGCAAGATTTTGATCACTAAATCACACACATATATAAATGTACATATCAATAACCATTTACATTATTCAGATATCAGTTAACTATAATAAAAAATCCAAGCTATTGAAAATTTTATAGGAAATCTTAATGCATATTAAGAAATGGAATAGATCCGTTTATTATGTTGACTGACAAAAATTAAATTATTTTATGTTTACAGAGTTTTAAACCAAATAAATATTATTTTAATAATAAGTTGTTTCATGTATATTAAATCAATAAGTTGTTTAAAAAAATTACTATTAGTAATTAAATAGTGATATTGGCATACATTACATAAGATATTAATAATTAAAGCAAATTTGTAGATATGCTAACATATAAAAGGAGATTGTGAAGTACAAATATGTGCCATACAATTTTACATAGATGTTTAAAGTAATAAGACTTAAAAAAAAAAAAATTACAAACAGCAAGTGTGTAAATCAAATTTATATCGATTATCAATAAATAAATATGTTGATGCTTGTAACAAGCAATTCCGACAAATTATTAATCTAATGCTTTGTCTTACATTTTCTTGCCTCATTTAGCAATGCATTTTTCATACTTTTATCAAATATATTGGTTAAGCATATTAGCCAATGCATTTTCCAAATATACAAAAATATTCTCACTGTGTATTTAAAAATTCAGAACTGCAAAAATCATTTAGCTTTTCATTCTCTCAATATAAAAAATCTTTCTCAAAATAATTTAAGTGAGAGTAGATGTAAAAAAATGAATATATTCCTTTAAAGCCCGAGAACATATTATTGTTGTGGGTGAGGCATTTTGAAATATTTTCATGGAAAAGCCTAACCCACATGATTATCAAGTGCCCCTCATGACTCATGAAGGGTATATTTTTATATTTTTAGTATCATTGGAATGAATGTCTACTAAAAATTTTTTTTTTTTTAAAAAGTAAAATTTTAAGTATAAAAAAAAAATTGCAGTTCTTAAAGGTTTATATAAATCACTTTTATTATCATGCAATTAATAAGCAAATTAATTTATAAAGGTAAAACACTTATAGTAAAAATGACATATTCTACAAACTTTAAAAAAATTCTTAAATATATTTAATAAATACAAATCACATAAAATTATTTAAAGGGACAATTCATAGATAAAAAAAAATATTCAAAATTTTATACCTGAATTTTCAGATGATATATGCAAAATTGCTACTCTGGCAGCCATTAAACCTAAACCTAAGTAGCTAAAAAAATAATGTTTATAAGAAACAATAAAAACATTTTGTAAAGCACAATAATTATCTTACAAGAATTTATTATAAAAATCCAGAAAAATTACAAGTAAAATCCAAATCATCACATAAAAAAAAAAAAAGCATATTATGCCAAAAAAAACAAAAATACAGTTTGATTTATAAAAGATGAAATAATATTTATAGGTTTTTTATTAATAACTGAACAAATTAATTACTTCAAAATTATATTTAATTATCTGATAAAATTATTTATTTTGTGTAAAAAATATATTTGAAAATTATTATACAATACATATATTAAAATATTAATATGATCAATCAATTACTAACATATTTTTACTGATTAAAATATCAAATTAATAGTTAAATAAAAGCATATGAAAGTTTTCCCAAATCAGGTAATTTCATATTCTAATAAAATTAAAGAATTTTTATTTGAATAAATTTGACAAATCAATAACATACACAAAACAATACTTTATTTCAGTAGTTTCATTTTTGAAATAATGCAATTTGAAATAAAATTTAACATAATATATGGGATCCCAAATTAAATTCTTAATTTTTATAACTAATATTTTTAATGCTAATATTTTTTAATAATTAATAATAATTTATTAAAATAATATTAATTACTCTACTACATTAATTATAATTTTATTAAACGTCTTAACTTTTAAAACTGATTACAAAATATACATATTTAACATCTAACAAAAATACAAATTTTTATAATTTACATTCTTATTATATAAATTTAACAATTTTGAAATTTTTTTTAATAAATTATGTAATAGATATCCTAAAAATAGTAAAATTATGCACAATGATTATATAAAATAAATAATATAGTACAAACAAAACAATTTAGCATATGTCAAGCAAGATCATCTTACAGAATTGAGTATGTAAAATCAATGAGTTAAAAATATGTTAATTTTAAAGAATATATAAACTTTTAGAAATAGTTTTTAAAAAACAATTAAAATAAAAATATACTTGATATATATATATATATAGAAAATACTTGAAAACTGTATTTTCACTAATACTGAATGATTTAGGTATAAATTTATTCTAAATAGCAATATTTTGTAAACAGGAAATTTAGTTAAGTGATTGAAAATAATAAAAATATTTCTAAAAATTTAGAATTTAAAATTCCAGACTTTTGTATTAAAAAATCAATAGGTAAATATAAATGATAAAGAAATCATTATAAAATTTACCTATGAGTATATACAGGCATGGTTTTATTTTGTATTCTCTTGAGAACAATGTAATCTTTTGGACTATGTACAAAACTATCTAATTCAACAGGTGTAAATGTTACTTGAGTAGATCCACCTCCTAAGTCTAAAGATACAACTGAGTGACTAGCTTCATTAAGTCTCCCTAAAAAAAATATAAATAAATAATATATTAAAAATAGGAAATTCACATTTATGTTAATTTTAAGTACAACTTTATTAATATTGTTTTATATAAAATTAACCTTACCCAATAAAAATTCAATGTATACCAAGCATAAAGACCTTGAAAACAAGAAAAGAAATCATATTAATTTGAAATAAATCAATAACAATTCAACTTGAATAACAGTAGCAAATTCTAAAGCATGCATATTTTTTTTCATGAAATAAATTTTTTTTAATAATTGTGCAAAATGTATAATATTGTTTCATATGAAAAAAAAAAAAGTAAGAAAATTTTAAGTTCAAGCTCCAAACTTTCACATAACAATACTCTTATTTTTAAATCTTAACCAATAATAAAAAAAAAGATTAAGAGAATATTTGATGCATCAAAAATTATATTTTATGAAATTATTATATCCCACATGACGCACATTTCTATAAATAATTAAATATAATATAAATTTACAGATAATTGTCATAGACATTGTTTCTATTGATTTGCTTAATTTCAATATTTTTTTAATTTTAATTAAAAGTGGAGATTCACTGAGCTGAAAAAATTCAAAATGAAATTTTGTATAAGAAA